>CAESWR010000389.1:60955-91025 GCA_903171835.1 Mullus surmuletus
CCCACCCCCCCCCCCTCCCCCTCCCCCCATGAGTGATGGCTGAAGATGAACTGGCGGCCATGTGCGGCCTCGGACAGACACACAGATAGCCGCCAAGGGAGTCGAAGATGGTTTTAAACTCTGCCTCTTTGCCTCACCTGTTTCCTTTCTCTCTTCTCAGTCTCTCTATCACTCTATTTTTGGGAGGGTGATGGGGGGGGGGGGGCAGTCCCAAATCTCTCCCAAACTAACAGTTTTTTTTCCCCCCCTCACTCTTTCTCATCATTCCGATTTTTTTTTGTCTCACCATCCCCATCATTGCTTTTTCAACCCTGGAGGAAATGGACGGATGGGTAAAGAGGGATAGCACTTTTAGAGTCATGACTCCTGGGTGATGTACTATGGCCAAGTGGTAGAGAGAGAGGAGAGAGAGGAGAAAGAGAGAAGGAGGGAGGAGGAAAGAGAGAGAGAGAGAGGGAGGGAGGGCTGTAGTATTTGGGTTACTTAATTGTAGACAGGGCTGTCTTTCTTGCTTCACTAGGCTGAGACATATTGCCCTAACTGTCAGTGACGCCTCAATGGTTGCCTTCAGATAAACAAACCTGTTTGTATTTTACTGTGTCTCAGTGTGTGTGTGTGTGTGTGTTTCTGTCATCCTGTGTTTTTTTCTCACCGTTGTATCACTGTTGTAGAGTCTAGTGGTGGGATTAGCATTGAAACGTCTCAGTGTATTCAGAAACTAAGCCAATACATTTTACTGTAGTGCACAAACACACACGGCGAAAATTATTTAGCGAAAATCCAGATGAATAGAAACGGCTTTGTTGAAAGTGTGAGCTGAAAGAGGAACTCAATGTTCCTTCTTTCCGAAAGTGAAAAAGTTCTGCCCGACTTTTAGCAATCATTAACGGAGACGCGGCGATGTGAAGCTGGCGAGGCGCTGGCTTCCTCCCACACCACCCACAACTCTGGACGGGGAGCGAATGAAAAATCTGAAACACACTCTGGGGAAACGCGTGCTCATGCTGTGTCTAAATATGCAGCGGTGTGTGTGCATAAGCAGGAGCACGTGGCGCACCGGGAGTATCCGCTTTGGTCAAAAAGGTCATAAGATACTTTTCAATCACTGGGGAATGAAGTGCACCTAGTTTCAAAATGTTTAAAGCAGACAGTTTTGCAACAGTTGGCAGTGAACGACCCACAATATAAATCCTAAAGTTGCTTTATTTGGCCAGTATACCAAATAACTCCAAATTATCATCCATCAGATTTGATTAATTTCAGTCAATGAACTGTCCTACTTTTTTACAAGACAATAGAAGAGGACTTGGATATATAAACTACACAGGATTAGATTTTTATTTCTGGAAATCTTTAAGGGTGCTTATATTAAGAGTACCAATAAAACTGGTGAAAAACTAAGACCGAGCATCTCAGTTTAATACATAAAAGGAAACTATATTACACAACATCTGCAGGGAAGGGAAGCAGGAGCAGGAGGCAGTTTTTTAATCCTTGAGAAAAAGGTATCTGAGCGCTCGGACTTTTTCAGGATTTATGAGTGAGTGGTGCACAATATCAGCCCCATCTACCTCTCCTCCCCCCTCGGCCCCCCCCTCCGCTTGCCGCGCCTCTGCAAGACATGCTCTGCCGTCACCACTATGCTGTCCTTTAGAGTATGCTCCACCATCCGTCTCCCTCGCTATCTGGCCCTTTCTTTTCCACCTTTCCGTATCCCCCCCACCCCCCCTCCCCACCCCCACAATGCATTTAAATGGGGTATTTAGAGATTCAGGCCTTTTTCATCTCTTCACACCTCCTCTAAAGGTAACCCCAATCCTTCAACAACCTCTTTGAAAAGGGGAAATGCCCCAGTTGCGTCACAAATAGGTCCTGGTCGGTGTGTGTGTGTGTGTGTGTGTGTGTGTGTGTGGGGGGGGTGTACATGACAACCACCTAGGGAATAGGGGAAGATATTATTTACACCACACGTGTCCTTGTCCCATTCCCACATGTAGCTACTGCAGCACTGCACATCTCGCTAAACTTTCCCACAATGGCCAGATGTTCATGGAGCCTTAAAAAAAAAAAAATCTGCACAGGATTCAAATCAAGCGTCGGCGCTGCACATGTTGTTTCCCCTGAGACCCCCGCAAACCAAACGTGCCATCTGCTAATTAAATGACAATCTAAACGGGGATGTGGTCACAATAATCTTACACACTTTACAAAGGGTTCAGCGGAAGCTGGGTGACGGTGAACTGGAGCAGCAGGACATATTTGCTGGATGTAGTGGGGGAATTATTCATAATAAATTGTTTTTTAAGGATAGATGATCAGTCAGTCTAAACGACCTCAGTTATCATCATCATTTGATCTCTTCAAAACACATCACTTGCACCCACATGAAACATCCCAGCCTAAAATTCCAGCACATTGACTGTGGAGAAATAAACGTTGCTGAGACCGATTCTGGTAATGCCAGAAAATAAATCAAAACACATGATGATGACGATGATGGCTGGAAAAGTGCGGGTGGATTTGAGGATGGTGTTTGGTTTCCAACCGTGGTTTAATCAATGTCTGAACGTGACAAACATCGTGAGATGACTAAACCTAGTTTGTGCAAAGAACACTTGTGTTTGAGCTTGCCAAATTTCAACCTCTATCTACCACAGCCCAGATTTTAATTATCCCCACATTACCAATGATGAAACAAAAAACAAGCAAACATTTTACCATGTTGGATATATGGGGAGAGGCTAAAAACCCGTTTTTTGCCGTTATTTTGCAGGATTCTCTCTGGAGATTAAAGACGATATCTCACAAACGATGCCATCACTGTCTACATGTGTTTAAGAATGCCAGAACAGGCCGACCTTTCCTATACACCTGCGTTTAATTAAGCACTGATTAAGTGTCCCTGAGAGCTTGACAGACTTCGGTGGAAAACGAAGGACCGTCAGCATGGGAGGCAAATGTCAACTCCTGAAATTTCTCTTCCAGGAAAGCTCTTAATACTCGGAGGAAAACAGGTTATTTGAGAAGAGAAATTATCAAACCCTGCAGTCTGTCAGCACCGTAGTTAACGTCACAAAGGAAAAGTGGAAATAGAGAAATACTGTGATAAGAAATATGCAAGAAATCTAGAAGGGCGGAAGAAGTGCCAAACCTGTTCAGATTTGTCGTCATGTGGAATAATTCTCCCAGTTTCCCACTCGTCAAAATGGTGTTTATCATATAAATAACTGGAAAGCACACTGGGGCGAAATCTGGCAAATTACTTTACAGAAAAAAAAGCTTTTGTTTGTATTTAAGCGGGTGAAGTGAAGATTTAGATAACACACATCAGTGGCCGCCGACACTTTCAGCACCATGGACAGAGACACACAAACCCCAGCGCAACAAACCGCATCACGTCAACACGCACACTTTCAGTCTGAAGAGCGGCAATTGTGTGTGTGTTTGTGTGTGTGTGTGGGCGTCTCACCTAGCCGTGGGTCAAACTGCCTCATCTGAACTTCCTCCACACAGTCTGCTGGAAACCATCCTGTCCTCCCTTTAACTGTGCCTTCCCAGAATCCTCCTTCCCCGATACTCAGCACTGCCAGAGAAAAAAAGAAAATAGTGGAGATCAGTCATGAACATATACACACACTCATAAAACGAGTCTCATTGTTGTCCTTGGAATGATGTGAAGCCTTCTGGATCTCGGGAAAAGAGGCCAAAAAGCCCACGTCATGAAGTGTGAAGTGGGGAAAACATGCAAAAAAATATGAATTCCTTCAGTGCAATGATTCAGATGAATTATTTGTCAATACAATAAATGATTTCAGAGTGTGAGAGGTATTACAAAACAAAGTTAAAGAGAGTCCGAGAAACGAGGGAAAAACAGTGAGGAAAGTTGGTGAAAGAAGGCCAATGGAGCAGGAAGCAGAAAAAGAGAGATTCCCACCAAGTTCCGCTGTGGTAATTAGGGACGAATGTATAGTTGATATTGATCTTCCCTGCAGGACTGAGCCAGCACGTTCATTTCTACAACACTCATCCATTATCCCAGCAAGCTAACACATGCACACACACACACACACACAAAAACTCCTCAGATATCACCATCTGGAACTGAAGCTTTGCCTGAGCGAGCCCTTCCTCTTAACTGGTTGCTAGGATACAGCGGCCTGATGTTGCAGCCGGCAGACAGCCTGCTAAATGATGTAGTGTATTTCCTTCAAACTATATTCCGCTCCGGCGTGGGGACATGACATGTTGACGCACCCCAAGGACACAGAGAGGAGTGGCCCCGAGTGGACTTCGTCACTGTTGACGTGGTCGTCTGAACCCTTCATACACGTACACACACACACACACACGCTCGGGAATTCCCACTTTAAAGAGATAGTTCAGATTTTTTTACATGAAGTGTCGTTCATCAGCAGTCTCCCACTGCATCCGTGAGCAGAGTTCTGGCCCAGTTTTGGTGTTGCAGAAAGTAGTTCCGTTTAATTGCTGGGGTCACACGGATTAAAGCGTTTTGTTCCAAAAGACAACATGCGTTCAAGAGTCATCCGAAGACGCGTCACAGTGGACACAGTGGGGGAAAAGTCACTGCAGATGAATGACACTGATGGTGAGGATCTCATACACTGTCATGTCAAAAAATCTGAACTATCCCTTTAGTCAGCCTGAGAAAACACAGATGATTTATTCAGGATCTGTCCAGGACAGTAATATCTGGCATTTATTTTAGTAAATACATGTGCATCGAAAAAAAAAAAGCAGCAGAAAAAAATATGGCAATGTTGAATTCCAGCAAACGACAGCACAGGCCCTCTGCCAGACCACACTAGCTTAGAGACGAGTGGTGTGGAAAGGGAGGCCTCGCTGTTTATTGACTCCCCACTGTAGAAAAAAAACAAACAAAAAAAAGACACACACACACACGCGCTACACAGGGAGGATGCATGAGCTGATCCCACTTTTGATCTCAGCTTAACACAACTTCACCCTCCATGTCTCCCGAGAGCACTCCTCATCTTCCTTTATCCCTGTTTTAAAACCCTTTTATTCTCGTCCTCACTCCCTCCATTCCACACTCCTCCAAAAAAATGTTCCGGGGTGACCTTCTCTGTCCCGCTCTCTGTCTCTGTTGGCCGGTCCGTTTCGGCCGTAATGGTGTCCCTGCCGTAAATGGGCACTGGCTGTGCTCTCTGCTTCCCATTGACAGAAATGAAAGAGAAGGTGAGACCTCTGATTGATCCCCTTGGTCACTTTCGCTTGCTTCCTTAGCCGGCTCATCCTCCCACCGCTGATCAATTTCTGGTCCCTGACAAAGATGCCTGACAATATGGACAGAATCGACCTGCCGCCACGAAATACAGGCTTGATTCGCACGATATTTGCCTGTCAAAAAGAAATCTAGAACACCTGCATTTACCTGGTCACGCTGTCGCCAAAAACTATCCAAAACGTGCACATGTGCGCATATGCAAAGCCCCTCTTTGGCTCGACACACACATATACTAGTTTTATCACAGCATCCTCAGAGCACCTTATTGCCATTCAGTACACACCACCGTCATCATTTTAGTTAAAGATATATTGTCATTTCCAAGAGATCATACATTCTGATACCACATTCTATGGTTTTCCATCAAATATAAACATGCAGGTTTGACACTAGAAAGAGCAGGGATCAGCCAATCTCCATTCCAAGCAAAGTATCCTTGACCACAAACCTGACCTGTGACCTGTGATCATGCTAGAATGCCTCCTGCCACCCGTATATGAACGTGTGAAAATGTGCGCTCGAAAGGGTGAAAGATGTCGTACTTAAAGCATCATGAGTGCAACGGAGGTATAGAAGCTGCATCTGTGTATGAAATCTGTCCACATGATTAACCACGCGTGACCAACTGACATGTGTCCTGGCATGCACTTACAGGCTTCCCTGCTGAGTGAATAACCTCGTCTTACAATGCTGCTCAATTTTGGTCCTTGCCTGTGCTGTGTTGGCATGACAACAGTCACTGTGACTCAGACACAACCTCAGAGAAGCCAGGTGGCAGAAAGGTAGCTAAATGGTACATACAAGTACGGATGGTGATGTTTCCTTCCAAACAAACTGCTTTGGGACCATGCAGACACAGTTATAGCTTGTAGAGGGAACCAGCTCTGCTTGTTGTCAAGTGTGTTTTTTTTTTTTTGCCTTCACACTCTACAATGTGTCACAGTGTTACAATAACAAAATATTTTTTCTCACACGACCGCCTCTCCTGTGCTTATGGAAACATCAGTAATCCTTGAGACCAACCAGAATGTTGAATGTGGTGGGAAATTTCTTTTTTTCACGGGAACAAAACTACAACAAATTTCTCATACCAGATTCTCCACTGGATAAACCGATTGGAATCTCTAAACATACCTTTTGCAAGTTTGCAGGAGCATTGCAAAACTGTCACCGCGAGAGCTTTTTAGTTTGATTACACTGCACTCGAGAATTGCAAGACTGATTCCAAACACTCACTTGTCGGGAAACAAAAACAAGTGAGGCACAGTGAGAACCTATACGCAGTCAAGCTTTAAATTGCTCACGATTTCGATATGAGCGGGCTTCATCTGTTGCTGGCTGGCAAATCAAATCACACCGACAGGAAAGAGAAAACCACACACGTATTACTCATAGGGGCGCCTGGAAGAGCAATGGACATAATGTGATGCAATTTTGGGGATTTGAGACATAGCGGCTTGCCAGTTGAAATCAAGACAGCAAACAATGCATCTCAGAGGTCGGGCAAAATCACACAGCAAAGGAAAAAAATACACACTTACATAGTGTGGGTGGACCCGTGCATACACTGGAGAGTGAAGTGCAAAACAATAAATTCATTTTCTCCTCTCAGTTTCTTTCTATAGAGCTCTACTCAGGCTTGACAAAAACAACAGTTTGCGCCGTAAGGCAATCAACACCTCTGCTGGACGCCAGATCTTCCCCCCCACTGCACAATATGAGGTCAAATGCATCACTACCAGGTATGACCCGACACCTCCACAGGTAACTGGTGGGAGCAGACAAACGGCACATGTTGACACAAACGCACATATGATGAACATTCTATTGTCATGTGCTTGATAAAAAAAGAATTATATTTAGCGTCGTTCTGGTAGAGACTGACTATAGCCAGAATGGACCGAACATGCTAGACATGAGGTTAAAAACGCAGAGTTACTGAGCCATTCATCAGAAACCATTATGTGCAAATATGCGCCCAAGGTCCCCACACAATCACACCGCCATCGCACGCCCGCATGGTTATAATGAGATGCCTACAGGATGATTGGATGGATTCATGCTGCTCAAATGCAAAATGGGTCCGAATTTGCGTGACAGGTGACGTTTTTCACTCCAATGGTTTGGACAACACAGCAAAGTTAATGAATTTAACAAATCCCCCGACGCCGGTCGGTCAGTCATTATACATGATGCAATTTAAAAGACATTTCAGCCAACATGAGAATTTAATTTAAAAAAGATACTGACAAATGCATGATTAGCGAACTGCACATTTTGGTCAGATTTTTGGGCCCTTTGATGGTTTTTAGCATAAAGCTGTACAGCTGTCCCTCTGCAGACAAACATTGTATTTGCACTAAAGTCATCCTTCCACTGTGACCCTGTGAACATTTGTGCCCACAGGATATTGATACTTCACTTTTTGTATCATCCTCAACAAATTTCTGTTTCCTGTGCAAAACCCAACATCACAATGAATGGTGACTATTCTAAGCAGATGGCCACGTAAAGAGGGTCTAAACGCACTCAGTTTGCCAATTTCAATATCAACCTAGTGAAAAGTAGTATGGGCAACAGCGTTTACATGTCATTCTATGCAAATGACACTAACATGCCTCCATATCCTATGTAATACACATGTAAAATACACACTCGAAGAGATTTGCAGTTTGTGAATGCTCCCGTGATAAATCTTTAGCATCTCTCTTTGTGCCATTCACAGTAATTGTAAGCTTAAATAGAAATAACATCCAAACGGAGCAGTAAATGTGACAAGAAAGGACAACAGCATAATAGGAGAGCCCAGGAGAATGAAACAAAGGGAAATAATGTGGCAGAGGCCTGAATCCAGCAATGACAAAGAGAGATGAAAGTCTGCTAAAGACAGACACGAGCTGACAAAGGGGAGAAGCACTGTTTCCACAGGCACCTATTTATTCATGACTGTCCAAGAAGTCTGCCGTCTCGTGAAAAGTCTGGCAAAGTATTTTTCTGTGCGTGTGTGTGAGTGTGTGTGTGTGCTTCTGGGTTTTGCCCTTGGTTGAGTCAGTCACGACTCCTGGTACAAAAATAGAATCTGTGAGGATGCAGAGCTATTTATACTCTTCACACACCCTGCCTGCAAGCTTCAATGCATCCCCAGTTGGGTGTGTATTTGTGTGTGTCTGTGCGTACTTGACAACCGATTGAGCTCATTTTAATTCTTGCCTCGCTTAACTCGGTCGCTTTGAGCTGAGTCATTCATTTACTTTCAGCAATCTCACCACCTTTGTTTCTCTATACGCCGAACAGTCGCACAGACGCACACATGCTTACGCACACCCGGTCCGAAGGTAACTGTCATGAATGAATGAATGAATGAATGGACGGACGAGTGACGGCTGGTGAGGCGAGGGGCGCGCTTCATTCATCCACAGAGACATATTTTTCCACGGCTGCCGAGGGTTTATCAAGCTTGCGTATTTGACTGCAGAAACAGACAGAGGGGCTGATGGCGTTTTGCCACTAATGCAGTCACTGATTCAAAAAGAGATGCCATGGAAGACTTGCCACTGCCAAAATACAGCAGGATTTCCATTATATGCCACAATAGGATTTCAGCACATTGGATTTCCTCGGAACCATAAAGAAATAATCCTCTGATGTCATTCTTCATACTAAATGGAAATATTGCATCTTTTTATTGCACAGAAATATTAAAATCAACTGCCAAGTAAAATGCGAGCACCACCCTATGTTTCTTCAGATGCTGCAAGGTGTTTGCAATAATTTTTAACTGCATTTGTAACGTGTAATTCCGATATTTTGACTGCTATCGTAAAGAGTAGTATTTGAACCGTGGTATTTAAAAAGTCACGCTGCACGACAGAATGGGCGGCAGGTTTTTGCAGCCTGTTACGTGGTGAAAACATGGTAGCTTGCAGAATTGCGGAGCGAACGGAACAGATGACAGCAATTAGCCACCTTACTCGTGGAGACACCTGACATCTTGTCCCTCTGTTTATAGACGACTACACATTTGAGGAGTAACTGGTTGTAACCATGAGCTGTCTGATGAAAGAGGAGATCTTTTTTTCTCCACCATCTTGTTGCTGCTCCCTTGTGTTCATTTCACCACGAACTGCTCTGCTTGAATTTCTTCCGTCTCTTAAAAAGCATCATAAGCAACAGTGTTTGCATTTGAAAGCACATAGGGGGGAATGCCGCTTCTACTCAGTATTCTGTTTAAACCGCTGTATTACATTTACCAAAGTGCTACCATTATTACATTAAATCCAACATTATTTTATAATACTCTTCTGAAAAACAATTTTAGGTACTTCTATGCATTTTCATTGTGACAAACAATATATCCAGTGTGTGAAAGAGACCTGCTGAGTAAGGTCTTTCTGAATTAACAGTGGGTATCTCAGCCTATATAGCCATGTAAGTGTGCAAGAGTGTGTGTGTGTGTATGTGTGTGTAACAAAGTGTGTGAAGGTGAGTGTGGAGAGCAGTCCAATAACCTGAATGGAGCCGTTATTAGATTTGGATCCCTGCACTTTATTAAACCTCGGTTCAATCCAATGTAATAGACACAGAGCAGACTTGCATCTTTATGAAACAAGGGGGACATAACCAGAGACACACCAATAAGCATCCACACACACACACACACACACAGTCAGTCAGAAAGTAGGATGGGAGAGAGAAGGATTATAAGTACGACGATGCAACAACAAGTCTGAGATTCATATGAACTAAGGCCTGCTATTGGACAGGTGGACATACTGTATGAGAAATAAGGAGTTAAATGTGTCCTTTGGTATGTTGTGTTTTTGGAGGGCGAGGGAGTGGTGCAGTCTCTGGCTCATCAGTATTCAGCTGAGAGGAGGATTTGGAGGAAGAAAAAAGAAAAAAAGAAAGAAGAGATGAGAACGTGTTTTTTTGTGAATGACAGTAGAGTCGGAAAAAAAAGTGTAAAGAAAATGAGGAAGTCTACCAGGAAAAAAGAAAAGAAAAGGATATCAAAGGCAGGTGGGAGTGTTATAATTTATAGTGGGAGGCGGAGGAGGAAGCGAGGGGGGAGGAGAACTCCAAGGCTGACTCAGAGGGATCCCTCATCTCATTGCATCTCATCCTTTCCCTAGCAGGCCTGAGAGAGACATGCCATTCCGCTTCTTTCATTCTCACTCGCTTTTCATTCGTTCATTCTTCCTCTACGCCTTCATCGACCCTCTGGTGAAGACTGAAATAGAACAGGCTCCTGATTGTTAAACCCAATCTGACATTCCTATCTTAAAAAAATGTCATCACCTACACACAAGCGAGGTACACTTTAAATATGATGTTTTATCATGCATGCATAAGTAAAAATATAAAGTCTCAACACTGATGCACACACACGCAACACACTCCTTCACATATGGGATCACCTAATACGATTGCAAGGTCGTGATTCATTAGCTGTGGACCGGCTATTGAGGACCGTTAATAGATTGGTGATACATTGTTTGTTTTTGACACGTGAATCACCCAGCTAATCGTTTAATGGAGCGGTCACGGTGTCACATAACCGATGGTGTTTATGTTGTGACACATGAACATTTTGAAATGAGCAGACTAGTGCTCACCCTGCAGCTAAGAACTGCATGACGTGTGATTCGTGTCACAAAATACGTGACAGAGTATTTGTGAGTCAAAAGAAGATCGGTGTTAACATGCAATGTGTATATCAGCATTAACCTATAACTCCTGTGTATGCACTTGTGTTCCTCTTCATGTTTATTCATACACTGATTTCCTCTGCAATTGCTGTGTCAACTGTATGACCAATTAGCATTCTGTGTCAGGCGACACCTTAGTCAATTAGATGTATGTTAAGCAAGCATAGGTTTTCATTTCAAAGAGTGGAGAGGTGTGAGACTAGTCTGCTTGCTAGAGGTGAACTCACTGAGCATGTGGGACAAAAATAATAATAACAAAAAAAAAAGATGGGAGTGTAATCGGAAGACAGGTGGCGTTATCAGCAGGGAGCAGGGAGGTGTGTGGGCGGGACTTTGCACCCCACTGCTACTCTGATTGGACAGAAAGTGAGCATCAATGCCCTTGCCTTAAGCTTGTGACCCTGTCCAGTATCAATTGCATGCAAACACAAACACGTGCGCACACTTAGACCATTATGAATTACAGAGTGAAATCTGTTAATAAACACAGTGGCCTCAGGTCTGTACTGTGATAACGCTAATTTCCCCAGAGAAACATGATACACACATACACACTGGAACTTTGTGGCCCAAGACACTGTTCTCCCAAAAGTCCCCATGTGTGTTACACTAGGTCATCAAACAGACTCATCTATTTTTATTTCCATAATTGACTTGACATTGTTGCAATTTTTTTTTTCACCTATGGCAAAACATTCACTCCCATGAGATGCGGTGAGACATTTGGCATATGTAAAACACTGCTGAAAACATACTAAGTTTACACACTGAAGATCTTCCAAAACATTTTTACTGTCATCTGAAATTATGAATGGAGGATCAATTTATGAATATGCATTTTAAAATTGCTGTGATGTGATCCACTTTACGACAGCGAATGCAGCAAATGACTCACAGATAACATTCATTGTCTTAATAAGCTGCCAGATGATGTACTACAAATTTCCTTTCCCAATTAGGCTGGAAGCCTCCTTTACCCTACGCCTTACATCCAATCCATCCATCATCGATGATGGCTGTTTAACACAAAAAAATGCTGCTGGGTCACTGAGATCCCGAGCTGATTCAATGTTGAAACAAATGACGGATTCACAAAAATGCAATGATTGAATGCAAATGAATGATTAAAACAGGTAAAAGCAGTAGTGACTATAAATACCTCTACAGTATACTCTACAAGCACAGGAGGGAGACAGACAGGGAGACAGAGATACAGAGGAGAGAGACACACAGGCACTTGTTCCATATGTTCGATGGATATTAGGACAGCTGGTTGCAGAATACTTGAAGGATGCTGTTTATCTAACTTGAGGGAGGCAATTACTTACACCGTATTGCTCAAAAAGTCACACAGTCAAGAACACAGAGACCGACATTTTGACACACATCAGACACACACATTTTATGATGCAAACAACAATGAAGATGGCAACTTGCACATACACAAAATAGTCATACACACACACACACACACACACACGGTCCTCATGCTACTTCAACCAAAAAGAAGTGCCATCAATTCACTGTGAGCTCACTGTGTGGAGCAAACAATGGCATTTACTGTCAATTCTAAACTAAACACAACATCCAAAATCATCTGCAAAAAGAAAAGGATGAATATTTCTAGAAATTAAAGAAACTGGGATGCAGGTAACATTTCTCAGAGCTAACTAAAGGCTTAATTTGTTCATTTTTATTTCTGTCTTAGAATGACATGTCAGCTGCTTTGCACTTAGAACCTGTTGCTTGGTAACAGATGCTTATGCATCATAATGTTAACAACAGCAAACTGTAGTGAAAATGGAATGCTTCATTTTCGATTTGCCTTTTATCCCTGGTAAGGGGTGGAGTAAGGGATAAAGTACATGATAAGAGAAGCATATTCTCATACAATGGGTACAACAGAAAGCTTTTGCTACTCTATGGCATTCAGCATATTCCACCATCAGTGAGTGGCAAAGCTTGTGTGCGTATAACGGCAGTAATAGCTGCTCTCTAAGCCTGCATGAAGGCACACCTGGAAACCAACTGTACTGTATGAGTGTGTTTGTGTCACTATAGCTGGTCCAGGTATCCTCCACTGCCCATAGCAGTGTTAATATTCTGCACACACTGGGTGCAGCCCAACCCCATTAATCATGTTTGTGAATGTCTAATCTCAACGTTACTTGCGCTGGTTTCATTTTCATGGCTGTCTGCAAGATTTATAATGGCGTTTGGAGAAGGTGCATGTGGAGCGTGTGTGTGTGTGTGTGTGTATGTGAATGTGTGTGAGAGATGCTACACTTTTATGGAGGCATACTCTTAAATGTGTCACCTTGTTGCGGAGAAGAATGTCATGAACATGCAATTAATGCTCCCAGGGGGAAACAGCATGTTGATATGTTCCTTCAAATCTATTTTGTGTTCTGCAGTGTTTGCACAGATTCGGAACAGAATTTTTTGGCATGTGAACAATTCTTTTCCTCATTTATTTGGCCATGTGGGTGTGTACGCTCATATAAGCGTGCAAAAAGCTTGACCGGGTTACACTGGCATGTGTTCCTGTTTGTTACCATGGTGACAGTAAGTGGCCTTTCAAGAGATGTCCATCCGGATGATGAGATCAGATTACATCAATGAAGGAAAGAGCAGAAACAAACACAGGGGTGAACCGGCAAGCGCGTATAGAAAGAGGATGCAAGAGGGTCGGGGTAGGGGAGCTGAGGATCTGTTAATGGAGTGTGGCAAAGGGATCATCGAACACACGTGAGGGGCTCAGCTTGACCGGATTCACACATGCATACGCCAACAGATCACAAAAACTGATGATCTTAGTCTCAGAAATTTCTTTGAAATGCCTTTGTGGCTAAAAAGCTCACAGGTACACGCACGTAGCCACGCACGCACTCTATGATACCATGCTACTGTAGTGGTCCAGCTGCAGTGAGTGAGGAAGGACAACAGATCTTATTACCTGAGACTACCAGTCAGTTTGAAGAGCTGGACATGGATGACCCTGCCAAATGTGGGACAGTGGGGCTGTTTGACTAGACAAATGGTGTCTCAAGACATTGATCTCAGACAAGAGACCAATGTACTGAAAATCACTTAGATTGGAGAAGTGTTGGAAAACCATGTGGCCATGGCCTCCAACATTTGATTCAGTCAAAAACGGACTCACAACACATTTCAGGCTAGCCAACTATTCTTCTCTAAGGGTGCTAAGTGCGCATCTATGAGTGCAAGTCAGTGAAGGTCAAAGATGAAAAAGTGGAATCATGTTCATTTTGGACAGCTAAGAATGCTCTCTCAGGTAATTTTTTTTTTTTCTTTTCAGCTCACACAACAGAGCAGCAGTGTATAAATAATGATTCTGCGTCATGATTTAATGATTCTGATTCTACTGATTGCATGTAGTATTAAAACATCTGCTACTCTGAATACAAGACATGTTCATTTCTGGGAGCAGAGTGAGGATTTTAAATCAATCATACTGTCCTTGAGCCACTTTGTCATCCTTATCAAAAAGAAAAATATAAAATAAAATAATTTTACCTTCGTCGTCATCATCTTCAAAGCCACAGGAATCATCATCACCATCACCATCCTCATTACACACGGTGTCAGCTTTAAGGTATCACATGAATTGATACTGATTAAACAAAATGCTTTTTCCCACCACAGAGTACACATATACAGTGTATGTAAAGGGAGTGTGTGTAAAAGTTAGTAAAATAATAAAAGGAACAATGATTAAATCAACATCACTTCTGTGTGTTCCTACTGTTCCTACGGGAAATGTAATTAATTCTGTGGTAATTTATAAAGAACATTTATGGATAACAACAGAGCTGTAACCTGCTTGGTAAATACATTAATAAATAAATAAATAATTGAGGAAGAGCCTTAAATAACTTAAAATAGATTTTGGAAATTGAAAGCAACTTTCAGTCACAAAATGAAGCATTTACTCGCTCTGAGACAATTTAAAAAACGTTTTTTCTCTCCAATATCTAGCAGCAGGTAAAATGAAAGAAGGAAATAAAGAAATACAAAACAAATGCTTTCATTAAACAACATAACCAAGAAGCAGTGAGTTCAGCTCGCCAGTTTTAGAGAAAATCAACAGCCAAGGGAATTGTTGCTGTATTTACCATCAGAGCCTGCAGAGTCCTCATTCACTACTGTGTGTAATATAGAAAAAAAAAGGAATCATGAATTGTGCATCTCAATATAAAATCCTGATCAAGTAAAACCTAACAAGATGTGTTTCTATGAGAAGGATATTGAGGTGAATCATCTGGTAAAAACAAAATGGCCATATTAGTGCCAGCAAGCCTAACAGCAGCTGTATGGTTATCTTGTCTACAGACTAGTTAACTAGATGTAAAAAAAAACTGACTTCTGCAACTATTGGAGGTAATTCAGAATCCATTTATGACAACTCTACACTCACATAGTAAATTGTCAAAGCTATTAATGCACCAAAATGACTTTTTGATGGCATCAGTTCCTGTATATATTGGTGTAGTTTTGACTGAAGATATAAAGGTGAAACATAAGGTTGGAAGGAAGTTAACTTGATGATTTAAAATCAAATTCTGTGGCATGATGAACACATTAATAGAGATAGAGATAATTAGCCATATACTTTTGTCAATGGGAAAATGGCCAAGATCCTCCTCTTTGAAAACAAAAACAACATAAAAACATCTCTATTTTTGCTATTGGTACAAACCCAATGGTATTCAGCAAAAAAACAAGATGTGACAGGTTGTTTTAAAAGGTCTATTTTTGTTACTTAAATTCGACCTAACCTAATCTCTACCACTTTCCCTACAAAACTCCCCTCATATGCCCTCAGTCTGTGCTAACATTAAAAGAGCCGGGGAACAGTGACACAAATGCTCACCTACATAGCCACTGATGCTCTCCTACATGACACACACACAACTCACCCACGAACACAGACACATTAATTAGTAGGATTTACCCAGTCTGATCTCATCATAAAGATGCTCCTCTGGTACGGCTGGTGATTAACAAGGGTGTAATGACAGTAAAAGGAAGACAAAGATGTGTATGAGCGACTGTGTGTGCTCGCATTTGGGGGGGGGTAAAGACACTCATTATCCAATCATCAAGTGATCATTAGCATGTTTGTAATCCAAAGTAGCATCGCTATTAGTTTAAGGGTACAAGTGCTGTTGATATTTACTTTACATATGCACATCCAAACATGTGCACATGCTAACCAGTCCTCACTGTGGGCAAACCATATTCCCTGAAGGCATACGTGTTTGTCACTTTCCTCAGTAGAAGGAAAAACAAAACATCTTTCCACTCTTCTACTCGCATCACTCCCTCCTGTCATCCATTGCAAATGAGCCCTATTACTATTAGCAACTCATCCATTTATGAATGCAGATTAGATGAAATGCATTATGTATCAAACCAAGGGTCATCTATCCCTAAAGGAAGTGGCTTTTTCAGCCACCACTGTGCACTGTGCTGGCCCAGTAGTCAACATCAAATGCACTTACAGGATGTGGTTTCCCCAAACGAACCCTCTTCTCATAAAATAGTTATTGCTTTGGTTTAAAACAACAAGTTGATATTGATGGCGTAATTCTCAATTTATATTCCAAGATTACAGAAGCAGTAATGGTGATAATGGTCAGTGTTGCACAACAGAGCCAGATGGTTTACTTGGCTGGGCCATGGTGTTGGCAGCCATGTGAAAGTAAACATGTTTCCTGCATGGCCAACATGAAAGAACTGCAAAACACAGTGTTCACATTCGTTGCAAGGTTACAGATTCAGCGGCACAGACAGAAAAGCGCCTGACAGCAGATCCATTCAGTTGATGGAGGCATTCTGGCTGCTGTTGAGTCATCACATTTCTGATAACATTTGTGAATGTGCATCAGTATGCATCAAAGAGTCAGACAATGTTGTATCGTAAGGTTCTTGTTTGGCAAAAAAAACACGAGTCGGGGGTGTTTGTCATCTCTGAAAACAGAAAAAAATATCGGAGCATACAGGTGGGGACGTCCACTGGAAAAAGGTTTGCAACATCAGAGAATCAGGGACACAAAACAGCAAGGAGGTAGTAATACGTCAACATGTACCCAGGCAGAGAGAGAGGGGTTTTGTGAATGGATTACCACAACGGTGTGTGTTAAGCATGCTACTGAATGTTTCGGAGACATAAGGGCAGAGTGAGAGAGATTGTGTGTGTGCCCGAGTGTGCAGTGGCTGTTCACACAAAATCCAAATTGAAATTCCAAATTGACCCTTAATCCGTACTTCCTGTGCCTCTGTAGATCTGACAGGAACATGAGTGATCTCAGCATGAGTGCGGATGCTCTCTCACTGGCCTTTCTGAGGACACGAGGGAACTGTTTCCATTAAGCTAATGTGGGTTTGATCCATTGTGATGTATGTGAAGTGGCAGGACGCAGGGTTGTGGGGTCAACATGGAGCAGGGTGTCTGTGGACAGGTGATAAGAGGAGGGAGGAAGGTTGTATGTTCACTGGGAAGCACTCTCAGAGAGGAAGAAGGACACTCTGTCGTACGCATACCAACAAGAAAGAGCACATGGGACCTGTTTGAATTTGCATGCTCTCTCCTTGAAGTGCTCGCAGATTTGTTTTGAGATTGTACACATATCTCAAGTGGATTCAAACAGGGCCATTATCTAACTGCTACGGTGGAGGTGCAAGGTTGACACACTGAGATGCACGATGGAGATACAGAGTGAGAAGAATATCATGGAGTTTACCTTCTACGTCATTACAGTCATAGTCTTGAGTGAAGCATGGATGGAGACAAAAGCACACACAAACACATGAAAGCGAAGCCACTGCGCCTCTGTGTAAAGCAGAAAACAGCACATTTTGCAAAGTGAATGAAACGATAAGTCACACCATCAAGCTTGAAATGACACTGGAATGACTTTCAGGTTGAGAAATTACATAACTGCTTAGCAGCCACACACACAGTGAGGTAATGGTATTGTATCTGACACTTATGAGAGCAAAGGAATGCCTTTAAAAAAATGTTTTAATCCGAAACTAACCCAACTTTGACAGTTATGCAAGCCACATGTAACCAAGGACTTCCCGGGAGATCCTGAGCATCACATGTGGTGGTTTGAGAGTTATTTAGGTGTTACACAAACAGATCAAGCGTTCAGTAGTAGTCAAAGTGAGCCAATCCCAGCGAGTAGTAACACGTAATACCGGCCAGCCTACCTTTGACCCTCTCTCCACGATTGAGCTGGATCTCTCCCTCCCCTTGTGGCGTGTAGGGCTTGACTACGATGAAGGTACGACCTGGGACAGCGCTGTAGAGTTTTCGCTTGGGCCCACGGGGGCCCATCAGCGCTGGAGGGGTGTGATGAGGGGGGCTTGGGTCTCGCTGCACTGAGCCGGGGCTGTAAACAAACACATAGGTTACTGTGGTGATTCCGGGGAGCTGGTAACTGAAGCCCGTGGTCACAGACATGGTCGTCAGCGGGACCGCAACCTGGTGACACCCCCTCGATGTTACGGTGGCCAAGGAGAGATTCATTAAACGTCCCAGTGCCTTCCAATCAACAGTCAATAGTCAGTGTTCCATGGGAGAGTCATGTGAGGAGAGTACACTCCTCCCAACCTCTCTCTTCGCCTCCTCCTCTTCTTAATCCAGCTCTTCCTTCCTTAATAGCACAGGCAATATTCCTTCTTGCTCCCTCACCCCCTCTCCCCCTCTCTTCTTCCTATCCCTCCCTCCTCTCTCGCATCCTAACCAAGGTAAAAGCTCAAATGCTTCACGGCACGAGGGACTGCACTGCTTCCTTCACTGTGTGGGTCTGACAGATCCGTCTGGAAGCCCCCCTTAGTCAAACACATCCTGAGTTGGGGCTCCAGCAGATGCCCCCTCCAGAAAGGGACAGAGATCCCGCATGTGTCTCCGGTCCCAGCAGCTCCAGGCAGGGCTAAAGATCCCGCCTCGTCCTTGGGTCCTGGTCCTCCTGCTGTGGGGGAGAGAGGCTGGGTCTGCTCCCCGACTCCCGTTCCTTCTCCCGGGAGTCCCGCCGCGTCTGCCTCTCCTCTCCCCTCCACCCCTCACACACATATGCTTGCTCACTCACACACACTCTGGCAATGCTGCCGCTACTGCTGCTGCTGCGCTCCGTGGCTCCCCTCCCCTTTGACAGCTCGCTCACACTTACACTCCACGAGCCCTCTATGTACATTCTAGCCGTGCACACATACACAGACAGCCCCCACCGCTCCTGCTAACATTGCTCCGCCGCTATCATGGCATACGCCGCCAACACCGGCGTAGCACATTACTGACATGCACACACATCCACACGGGCGCACGCATCCACACACGCACGCACACATCCATACACACAAGCACGCACGAGTCCCAGAGCACGATTGATCTCCTCCTGCCTGTCTGCTGCAAGTGTGCATGCGCCACGGCTCCCTGAGGCAGGCTGTGAGTGTTTGTGTCCGTGCGTGTGTGTGTGTGTGTGTGAGTGTGAGTGAGTGAGTGTGTATGGTTGTGCAGTGGGGCGGGGGCCAAAAAGGCTTTAGCCCATTTGGTTTAATTGTTGCTCCTCCCCTCTTTCTCTTTGCCTTGAAACCCCTCCTTAGCTCTCTCATTCTCTCACTTCCATCTCACCCTCTCATCGCTCCCCTTCTCAGCATTTCTTCGCATTGCATCTCCCCTCTCTCTCCCCCCTCACTCGCCCTGGCGGTGAATTCTAATACAGCAATGGCAGAGCTCCGCCTAGTCTTCATTCATCACTTCTTTGCCACTACACTGCAGGCTGCATTCACCATCATCCTGCTGGATGTGTTGTAAAACATCTGTCACACATGATTCACACGCCGTTAGGGAACACGGTTGCAAGCAAATTGCTTTTACAGTTAATACATACATCTTAATTACTCATATATGCAATGATTCAGTATTTGCCTGTATGTCATTCAAGGTGTTATAGAAATAATCAGGGGTGTATAATCTATTACATTTATTTGAAGTAAAAATACAATCTAACCGCTGAACCCAAGAACTGCAAGATCACCAGCTTAATTCATGTTATTGCAGTTTTATGGGTCGCTTGCAGCAATGCAAATGCACCTTAAGTCAAATGAAGGCATCAACATGACAATTTGAGAAACCCAGTAAAGGTGTGCAACGGTGAAATTACTTTAAAGCATCCTAAGCACATTCAACATTGTGCGGCTTCATAGTTTGGAGCTTATCCAATTTTTGGCTACAACCTTGAATGAATTACATATAACAAATCATTTTTAAAGTGTTTCAAAGAGTAGTGGGTGTTTGCATGAAGAAAACATGGATGCACTATACATTTTACAGTCACCAGTTCTGTTCTAAGCGCAAAAACACGCGATTTTGGATTTGACAAGAACACACACAGCTCCACTTCTATTGCTGTCTAAGTTTCAACCTTGCTTACGATCGCTCACCAGTTGCCTTACAGTGTTTGGTCCTTCATTTACCTGCTTCCAGCCTCCTGTGCCCCCCCTTTCTACATCATTCCGTCTAACCCCTCTACTCATTTCAAGCCTTGTTTGTCTTTGTCTCCTCAGCCCACTATATCTTTTCTTGCTTTTTCCATCTCACCCAGCCACTCTTTCTCCGTCCCCCCTGTCCCATTGAAACAACGGCTTGCTGACGGCTTTCCAATTACCGCAGGGACTGAGGGGACGGGACGGCTGCCGCATGTTAATGTCGGAGCCCCAGCGTTGAACAACGGCTGCACGCATAGCAGAGGGCGGGGAGAGCTGGAGGAACGGGGAGATGAGGTTGATGTCAAAGTGACACCAACGGTTCAGAAATAAGATCCCTTTAAGGAGGATATTCATTTCAATTACTTAAATCTACCTCCTCCACCAGTCCATTCACTTACCATGAGGTTACCTACACAACCCGACTCCCAGTAGATCCCTGCAGTTGAGCTGACCGTGGTTGGGGAGGCTATCACATGGTGCATGTGTCAGAGGTAAGGGGGGAGGGGCTACTTTTATTTGTCCTTCCTTTCATCAGGGATTAATTTTGAATTTATGACTTCTTTATATCATACTAGAAGAAACAAATCCTGTTCATTGTAGAATTTGACCAAACTAGAGCAAAAAAAATGTTTTTCCTTTCAATTACTACCCAACAATTAATGAAGTAATTATCTATCATTTACATTTTAAGCATGTTGCTTGCTCCAAAACCTTATATGATGGCATAAATTCACGATATTTCCCTGGTTTGCATCAAACTTCTCCTTTTGCTTTTAAGGTGCCTCATAAAGAGTGGTTTATACAAAAAAGATGATGAAGGATCCATTACGCTCACAAAAGTACACATACACAAAGTTGAAATACAGTCTCTTTCAAAAGCTCTTTCATTTCCTTGGTCACCAGCTCTACCCATGTAAGGTTTGGTGACTAAAGGGAGGGAAAATATCGTCAGCAAAGCACACTGGCAGGTCAATAAGATTAGCACAAATCCATTTTCTGAAAAAATCCCTTGCCCTAAAATGCATGATCCACCCGATCATATCAAAGTCATATAGATAAAGTAAATTACAGCAAACTGAATATATTAGTGCCAATTCAGTTTGCAAAGATGTCTGTTGCCTTGACTTGCAGTATTGCTGAAGTCTTCATAGAAATTAAAGCACAACATTGTGTACATTTTTCTAATAGAGAATTTTTTCGATTTTCTCAGAATTAGATGATTATCAGATGTACTTATGAAGCAAGATTTCGTTGCTTAACAGTGTGTATCAAAATCCATTACACAAATCAAAATCAAATTTTCCCCAATTTAAGATAATTAATTTAATATTAACTAAGTACATGTATAGGAATATAATATTTGTGGATCACTAATTTTCTGCCTTCTTTATTTTATACCTTCTACAGTTTGACCAATTTGAGATTCAAGAAGTGTCAAATCTGCCTCTTGTCAAAACTCATCATTAACGATAATTTTTTGCCATAACAAACGTTGAGCCTGAGATTAACAAGTGGATAATGAGTCTAGCTGCCACAGTCTTAATGACCAAAACGATGACCTTCCTAGAGAGCTCTCAAGTTGAAACTGCAAATGTCATGAATTGGCATTTACACAGATGTTATCAAACTAAGCAGCTTCAGTGAAGGATTTTCTCACCTGACTGCTTTGCCCTCTCAAGTAAATGGCTTTTTCCTCAAATAGCCAAGGTTAGGTGAGTCCATTATAAACAAAGCCATAATCAGCATCACAGTTTGCATCCTCATGATCATCAGTTTGTCTTTGCTTTGCTGCACTTTGATATGCATTCTCATTTTTTATTGATCAAGGCAGGAGTATATGTGGCTATCAAGGAGGAATGTATCTTCTGTTCATGGAGCAGAGCAATTTAAGGTCGTGAACACTAAATCTGTTTGCACTGTTTATTCTTTGCAGAGATTTTGCAGTTACAGGAAATGAGAAGGGTTAATCACTGTGATCAACACGCAACTCTTAACACCTTAATTCAACAAAGGGATCAAGATTGGATAAACAAACCCCTTGGCAGATACTAGGGAGGCTAGAAACAAGATCTCTCTCAAAATGCTACTTATCTACACCAATAGACTTGTGTGCTCAAGATTTACCGCTTTACAAAAGTTCCAGATCACTCCAGTCATGTCATCAGGTGTTGGCTGCTTACGCCCAAATTTGGGTCCCTAGGACCAGCGGCTTGTGGATTACTCCTCTTTATCTGCCACCTGGAAGCTTTTCTGCTGCCTCTCTTGCAGCCTTGATGGCCTCTGTCTTCAGAGGCTCACTCATGCACAACAGGCTGAAGACTCTGTAGAGAGCGAGAGAGAGAGGCGGACAACGCTTCTGCAGCCAACCTCCACTTGATGGCAGTATGCTCTATAATCCTGTTCCCGGCATTCCAGTACCAGACCAGAGTGCGGCACTTGGCATTCTTTCCTTTACAAGTGCTGCCTCTATTCACTCCTACAAGGGCATGGTCAATTCAATCAAAGCGAGCCATTGGGAGCCTTCTGGCACAATGCTGATGTCCATTCGAAAAGAGGTTACTATAATCCGTGCCGATTCTCATGCCTGCCATGCTACTTGTTCTCAGGCCCCGCTGGACAAGAAACTACCTCTAAATGCCCTGGAAGGAAGTGAAAGTCAGAAAGCCACCAAGGCTTGGTATTCACTGCCACTGTCCACAACATTGCTTTATTCCTCAGCCTCGCTTGTGCCATCTCCACCTCTCTAGTGCCACTCCATTTCCAGTTGGGTGCACTTCAACACAAGCCACCAAAACCAGCCTCCGCCAGGATCGCTGGAGTCTTTTGGTCAGGGCCACAGCTGTTTGAGGGGTGAAATGGGGGTCTGCCACAAGGTTAACGCCAGTCGGCAAGACGTCAACACAACCTGCTTGGCAGTCAGTCAGGCACACTTTGGCCCTTCTCCAAAGACTGTTCAACTTGGGTGTGACTCTGCACATTCCAAGTGATAATGGGAACACTAATCAATGTGGCACGATTTGACTAAGAGTGGCCAAAAGTGCCAGTGGAAAAACACCACTTGTGTTAATGTTTAGTGACAGGGCAAATGTCTGCTTCTTATAGACATGTACAACAATGCCGATTGGCATGAATTGTGGTTATGTAATTGGAATGTGAGCAGCCCGGACTCTTCTGAGTCATCAGGTTTTTTGCATACATCTAAAAGGGTGGCAAATATAGCGGCACACACACTAACTGTAGCAACCCTTCTTGAAATGCTGTGCCCTTGCCGCACACTCAAATGGGAAACGCACTGCAATGCGGAATGCAAAGAATAACAATGAAACCTAACGGACAAATTTATACAAATTTATGGCCCAATGCCGAGGTCTAAATTCAGCAGCACCTAATGGATAAGGGACAACACAGTCTTATTCTAATGTGACCTGAGGCGATCATTCTATCTATTTTAATCTCACCTGGTGTAAATTGCTTGTTAGTCCCTGCTGATGTAGTCTCAATAAGCCACTCAGACCTGTCTGTCTCTTCACTAATGTCGCTGACCAGGCTCCGGCACGACACACATTCGAGAGGGAGTAACAGTGAGCTCTACAGGTACTTGCTGGAATTAGGCGCTGAGTGGGTTGTTGACCAGCCAAGCTAATTTCACACTCCCCTGGTACCCATAATGCCTTGAGAGCTACCCTGGGCATAAAACAGAAGGTCAGAGAGAGAAAAAAAAAAGACAGCGGGTGGGAGAAATATTAGAGACAAGAGAGCAGAATATTCAAGGACTGCATCAGTCTCACTTGGGTGCGAGGTCTGGCCATGGAGACCAGATGCTTGCTTTGGGCTTTTTATACATGCACCTCCCTTTAATACTCGGTGTAAGTGCAATGCTCACCGAAGAGCAGCGCCCCAACTCCCTGTGTACAGAAGGCCATTCAGGCCAGGACACAGCGGACATATTAAACCTGCTGCCCTTCTCTTTTTCTTTTTCACTTCTCTTACTTCCTCCCGTTGCACTCTGTCTAATCGACCTTGTACAAAATGAGCCCTGTGACAGAGAAAAAGATTTGTTTCTGTCAGCTTTCACAAGATATAGCACAGGCAATGTGGTTACCATTGTACGATGTGATATTTGACAAGAAAAGACGAGGGTGGGAGAACACGCCGTGAGAATTTATTAAGGGACCAGATTTAGTTAGAATCCAATTTAAAAAAAAAAAAAAAACACTTTAATGTCTATACACTTTTGACTCCAAAGCTGCAGTTTTAACACAGTTTGATGTACACATATTATGTGATTTAATAGAGGACGCAGGCTGCTCTCTCGCTGTTCAAGACAGATTAACGGTGCTGTGTGAATATGTTTCTGTGTGCGTGCATGAATGACAGAATGAGAGGTAGAAAGCGAGATGGAGAGAGAGGAGGAGAGCGAGTGTTTGATGGATGGAGCAAAGTGACAGGAGAGTATTAGAGGGAGAGGGGAGTATGGCTCGGGCTGTGTCTGTAATGCAATTATTCCCCTGTCAGACATCAGACACACAGACACACTCACCCAGACACATGCACTCTGTGTGTGTGGCACCAAAGAATCACATTAGGTGTGTGCTGTATGAACTGTAGGAGCTCTCGCTCTTGACATATGATCATAATAAAAAGCTTAACAACCAAGTGTCAGTAAACCACTTCAATCTAATGCCCCGAGATGTGATCAGAGTCCTATTTTACGGTGCAGTTTGTCTAATGGTTCCATGCAGGAAGGAGATTTGTTTCAGCCCCCAGCCGCTCAACTATATCTGTGGATTTATGTATCAGTCAAGTGACAGGTTGTTTTGAAGTTGCATGTCCAAATGAAAATTACTCATAGTTCTTAATTCAGCACAAATAATGTCTACCTATATTTCTTTCTTGCACAAACACACAATACACACATCATTGCTGCTCGGCAGTTGGTCCCCACAGACATAATTAATATCCCATTTCATATACATATAGAAGCACAAGCCACAAAGCAACTGTTGCTTTAAGTTCATGCTTGGCATGTAAATTCCAGGTCTGCTGCAATGTAATTTTAATGTGCCTGAGGTTGATTTATGAAGAGAATAAGCTTCAACCCCGATTGATGTCGCCAGCATCTCGACCACCAGTAGCCAGGTGATTAAAACACACATCGCTGTTTGAAGGCAAAGCAAAGTGCGGGACAGAGCTGAGGAGGGTTAACAAGAACTCAGGAGTCATTAGAAGTACGGATGATGCAAATGCAAATGTAACTGACCTGAGCCGTCCACGCGGGCCATGTCCGTGGGGGTAGCCATGGCTGTGAGATCGTCTAGGCACCGGCTTGTCCTCCTCATGCATGTGATGGAGTGAGGGTGAGCGGGAATGAGAAGATCTGGAGCTGCCTGTGCTCTGGAGACTGCTGTCAGGGATCTCTCCATGACGGCTCTGAAACAGCACAGGGGATTATAAATCATGCACATCTAAAACATCACTGTCTCTTTGTAATGCATGTTTTAACAATGGTTATCATTATGTCTCTCAAGATCCCTCCTTCGCTTACATTGTTGCTTCAAGGTGACACCATCTATCTCCCTTGTATACACACAAACATTAACAATGCAAAAATGTCTGTATAGCTGCTCTGGATTTGTCTTACCTCTCCAAGGCTGCTGTGCTGTTGCCCAAGAGCAGGTAGGCTGCGAAGTGATGGAACAGGGGAGTGACCCTGGCGGCCTCGAATTTCTCGGGGGACCTGACCTTGGATGTGATCGTGGTCTCCGTTCAGGTTGTTGTCACTAGCAGAGCGCAGCAAGGAACGTGGCGAGGGCATGGGGCCAGGCATCACACGTCGACGGTTGGTGTAGGAGGGGGTCTCCCTGAAAGGCACTGACAGGAGAAAGAGACACATGTAGGACTAGACCCCCTTTCATACCTTTATCTGTGGATTGATCATCAATATCATAGGATGAGAAAAGATATACATTCCGTCAATTTCACCCATGTGAGGAATAAGGTAGTTCATGCTTACCACACTAGATGGCACAGTTTTCCTGCATGTTAATACCACAGACAACCTGCTTCACTCAGCAGGGATCCACAATCCTCCTAAAACCTTCATCACATCTCTCACATTTACATTTCATCTTCTTCATTCTCCATGCACTCGTATTCTTGTACGAAATCAGTTCAGTTCAATCATTTTGCTCCAGCATCTACCATCAACATCCGGCAATCCTTTAATTTGAAGTGTCCCCAACTGAATACACCCAATTAAACAAATAAAAAAATACAAAAAAACAGGAGGGGCTCCTAGTAAAAGTAACACATTACACCCAGCAACTTACCAACATCTGATGCTTTGTGGACCTTTATGATTTCGGCCAAATCAAAGTTTCCTGCTATGATAGCCACCTGTGGTTGTGAAAAGAGAGGAGTGTGGGTAAGGAGATGGAGCCAAGACATGAGACATAGAAAATAGATACTACAAAAGTGTTTGCTATAAAAAAAATAACTCTATGAACATGCATTTTCAGAAGATTTCTCTTTATCCAAGTCTTGACCTTAATCAATCATTTGTGCTTATGGAATAGAAGCTGTAGGAGAAGCAATATTTGGTGGCAATGTGTGGTTCATCCGGCCCTGTGCACAAATTAATTCTGATCTGCAGAGGAAATCCATGTCAGTGTCAATTTCACACTAATCACCGACCACACCACAGACACAAACCACAATGTTAAGCCGTGTGGGTGAGGGATTCCATTAATAGCAATCAACATATTCACTGTCATTACAAACACGTAGTTGTTGGATGTGACACCCACCTGAAAAGCGGTCTGGCTGTTGTAGTTCTTTATCTCTTTATTTGCACCCCGGAACAGGAGAACTCGAGTACAACTGTCCTAAAAGGCAAACGAGATTTATGTATTTGGACAACCCCTTTAAATGTCAGTATATTTGATTTCACTATATGAAAAAAACAACAACAAAAAAAACACCACACACCCTCTCATATGCAGAGCTCAAGTGGGTGCCAATCCCATGCTTGTCTCTCTATTAGATAGGACTGGTATAAAAAGCCATGTCCCATTAAACTGGATGTGGCTGCGCTGCCCAACGTGACATTCATTTAGTCTAGTTCAACTAAAACATGGAACAAACTACAAATGTGTGAACAGGTATAATATTTAGGACAAAACTATTATTTAAAGATGGTAACTTCATTAATGTTGGAGCACTTTACGGCATGAGACCATATTGGACACAAATAACCAGTTGCTTGCTCAGGACGATGCCCAGACCAGATACTCAGGACATTGAAATTCATGTGAGAAAACTGAATTCTCAAACACAGCTCCTCTGGGTAAAGTAAGTTCCAGAGTGCAGTGCATGTGTAATGCAGGTCTGTGTCTGTCTTCTATATAGTAGCAGGGGAAAAGGATGGAGTTTGAACAGTTCTGGTTTCTAAGCAATGTCATTCATTCATCCATTCAGGAACTGAAAGAGGGGGAGATTGTTCGTATCTCAATTTTAGACTAACTTTTTTGTATTATAAGCCTCTTTGATTTACCTCATTAGCAGTTTAACATTTGCTCTGCTAGGTGTAAAATGAAAGTGACTGCTTCTGTGATCAATTTTGATATCTTTGCGCTTCATTTTGTGATTTGTCCTTTCAAAAAGGTAGTACTTTGCACACCAGTGCATAAATATAGTGCCCTGTGGCAGCGTAAAGGGTGTCTTTTTAATGTCCTTGCAGGTGGTATAGAGTGAACTAAGTGAAGTTCCTTTGTCACACAATCACTTCACTCAACATGAGTGTAATAATACTATACACTCATAATACTATAATAATACAAATATCAGCTATTCTCAATAATATAATAACATCTTTGGCAATTAAGATGGATACAGGTACATACAAAGTGTGGTCTGCTAGAAACTAAAGTCATGCTCCCATGCACGTCATTAAGACTTTTAGGACACTCAGAAGGCTGGGATACTGGTTCAACACTTACATTTGGTAATTAAATAAAGCTGCAGTCCACAGTCAATTTCAATTTTTCCCGTCCCCATCACAGCAGAAAAAAAACCTCTTGATGTAATGATACACAAAATGGGTTGGTTTATTCAAAACCCTGTAATGATGAATACAACGGAAATCTAACTGACAGCGTAACAACTCCATCTTTTTGAAATTCAGAGAATAAGTAGTTGAAGATGAATGAGTTCTTGAATTTTTTTGTGACTTTTTTCAGTTACATTTTCACAGAGTTGCTATCATTACAACAAAAAAAGCCACCAGTCGCAATATCTTGTGCCCCTCCATATATCTATAGGCACTGTTTTATCCAAACCTTTACTGTATACATCTTAAATGCTTTGAGCACTGTAAAATAAAAATGAAGTTGACGAATCAGTCAACAGAAAACGACCATGAGTTACATTAAAGAGAGTGATGACTTTGTAAACTATGTTCTGCGTTGTTACGGTTCTCTACCAGGTTTCATGAGAGATGCAAAGTACAGAAACACAAACACAGCAATATAAGCACAAATCAGCTAATTTTATTGAAAGGGTTTTTCCTCTGCATGCAAACCCCCGGTATGTATTTTTGAACTGTGTAGATGTACACAGGCCCCCTCTGGAAAAATCAGTCCGGTTGTAGGTTGATAGATAACGCTACAGGTTCATACGCCGGCTGGCTGAGGGTCGATATGTAATTTAACAGTGACTGCAGAATTAGCAGGACTCCGGTTGCCCCACAATCAGCGCAATGACACTCGTGACTCCGGCCTTTCACACACACGTCACGGACACGCTCACACAGATTAATTGAACATGTGGTTCACTTAATGTCATCAATGTGGTTTTCTTCTCATACAAGCTCTAACACTGTACCACTATGACTCAAACAGTGGAGCACAGGCGGTAGCCATGTGGGTGCCTAAAGACAGCTGATGCACCAAAAGCTACACACATCTCCAACAATGAGCAAAATGTAGTTGTTGTGATGGACTGGTAGGTCTGAAGTTTGAAGAGTAAAGGCCATGATTACGTGACTGAGTTGGTTTCATTCAGACATGTATAATGCAGAATACTTTAAGGCAGGGAATTGTTGAAGCATAAAGAGTCCCATTAGAAATAGAAGAACTGAGACTGAAACAAAGACTTGGGAGCTGACCGAATTCCCAGAATCAAAGTTAAAATAATGTAAAGTCTTCCTTACTTTTTTATTTGATGCAACAGATGAAAAAGTACCAGAAATAAATCTTTTTTCTTTTTTTAAATGCCATCATAGGAGGTGAGCACACATTTCCAACACATTTAGCTGATTTCATTGTGGTCATGCTTTGTCTTCATGCTAATGTGCTGTCTAATTCGACTCTTGGATAAATTAATGTTTGAGAACCTTGAATTATGTGATGTGTCACATTTACAAGGATTCACAGCATACACAAACACAAGCACACACGGGGGCCATTTACAACATACACCATCTGTCTTGCTCTTCCCTCCATTGCTTCCTATAGGAATTCATTTAAAAACCATTCCCGTGGTCTCCACCATGGTTTGCTAGATGTGAATCTATTAGTTA
>CAESWR010000389.1:92190-109274 GCA_903171835.1 Mullus surmuletus
AGCTCATTTAATGTTTATGAATCAAGCACTGCTCTCCATGAAGAAGCAGGAAAAGCTTCTTTCAAATTGGCCAGTTACGTGTTTCTCTTTTTGCAACTGTAACAAAGCAGATGGGCAGACTGCACATAATAATAATAATCATGTGTTTCCGCAAACGTATTCAGGCTCTCTCTGCCCTGAACTCCCAGTGTCTCACATCAAAAATGTATATTTAAAAAGATACACCGAATGTATCTCACAGCCTCAAAAGACACATAAGGTTCTATATACGAGATTTAAAACATTAATATAAAAGAAACTGCTATTTATAACTGCTATTTCTATATTAAGCTACAGAGGAAGAATGACATTCTAGCTAAAGTCACACTGTGTGCGTTGAAAACTTTAATACGCCTATGACAAGTCTAAGACAATTTGGGTCACCAGTAGAGCCATATGCGCATATTAGTACATGCGCCTGTGCTATTAGTGCATGAGTCCCTTCCAGCAGCGACACTGTTGGACCTTGACAGTTCCTGATTTGCATTGGGTGACCAATCACAGCTCTCCCCACACTGCAATTTAAAGCTGGCCTACTATAACATAGTAAGACAAAAGCTTGCTGTGAAAGTCACTCAGCTTTGACTACCATTTATTTTGGGGGAATGATAAATATTCAAAGAATAGAGCACTTGTTCCCTTGAGAGTAGTATTGCAAAGTTAGAACAAAGAATTAGAAATGGCAATAATGAAATCGACCTCAGCAAGGAGCAATAATGTTCCGCAATCTCAGCCCAGGTGGGAGTCCATTACTACAACCCCCAACATTCAACTACAACCTTCAACTAATATCCCTGATATTTAAGTAATTTTCCAATATGCATAAGGTACTAATTGATGTAACACCCATCCACTCGCCAAGCACACAAGCCAACATTTTAAACGGTTACCTGGTTGTAGAGTGCACACACATGCAGGGCTGTATTTCCAGATGCATTCTGGGCGCTCATGTCAGCTCCGTAGAACAGCAGATGTTCCAGGTGCTGCACATGGCCATAGCGGCATGCCTGAAACAAAAAGGAAAAAGTCCACCAATGTGCACATTACCCTCTTGCAAAATGTATGGGTGATTGCCTGATAGTTGCGTGTCAAAATGGACAAAAGTTGTACAAATTGTTCTCTCCCTTGTGTTCTGTCTCCCCCTGTGCTCTGTGTGACAGCAGAGGGGGCACACAAATGATGCTGTAATTGTTGCTATCCCAACTTCCACAGTCTCACCTTTGAAACATCGTATACCATGAGAATAATAAAGCTGCCAGGGACACCGTGAACACACACACATGCACACACGCACACACACACACAGAGTGACAAATGGGAGAAAGTGCAGAAAGTTTGTTTGCACCCGACATTTCCACTGTCCTTATTCAAATTCAGTGTCAGCGGTAGACGTGATGAATCCCACAGCTGTCTGTTTGATTCCATTTATATTACAAGAACCTTCAGCCATCCAATGTCTTTGTGTCACTACTGACACGTGAGCTAAAAACACTGACATACACAAAAACATTATGTATGAACTCGTCTCCATTATGGTCAGAGAGAAAGTTGGCCTTGAGGCTTGATATGTATAAAATGCACACAATATGTTGTGCTGGCTCTTTATAACACAGACCATGACCTGGACCGCAAGGCAGTCATTTAGATACAGCTGCTGCACCGGTGCTGCGAGTAACTGTCAGCATCGGTGAGCGCTGAGATCTTGGTCGCTGCTCATTTATACACACAACTCACGCTCCACAGGGTGATGGGAAATTCATATTTCAATATCACTCTGTGTTTGCAGTGACAGAATTAGTGTTGGCCATTGATTGATAAATCTTATTGAGTTCATCACGAGACCTGTCATCACCAGTAATCAAGCCTTTGGAAAATATATTCACATGCGTTTTTGGTATTTTATTAATTGACAGTTAATTACTGTGACTATGGAGGCTGGATAATAAACAATGAGCAATTTAGAGAGAAGGCGGAGATACTTCTTCCCACTCCTTTTTAGAATCATGTATATCATAGTCAAGAATCTTTAGTGGGGTTTGTGTCTTGTGTTTTATAATTATATTTTCATTTTCATAATTGTGGTGGAAACAGTTGAGTCTTACAGCACAAATAAGTAGTACGCCTCAAGTGAGGTAACCAAACCCTGCATAGTCTGCTGTTGTCTGTTTGAAACTAGTGTTATCTGAAGTGACTACTACTATAGTCACATTTGTGAATCTCAGACCAAACATTCAATGATAATGTTGGTCCACTCTTTTGCCAAATATGGACGGCAGAGTGGAATAAGTCAAAATGTGCTGAAACTGCCAATTAGTGCTTTCTGAAACTGAAGCTTTCCACCCAGGAAGAACCCACCCCATAGCTTTCAATCATCATACACACAGAAAGCTAGGGGGGCAAACAGAAATTCCATTCAATCGAATTGTGAAAACGAGACCTTTTGCCCTGCACCCAAATTGTTATTCCACACACAGCACATTGCAGTGTTTAGCAGCAGAGTTTCTGTGTATATAGCTATGCATTTGTATTACCTGGTGGATCTCCTGCCAGCCATTCTCATCAACACAGCCGACCTGTGCGTGATCGTGCAGCAATAGCTCACAGCAGTATGGGTCTCCTCCTACCATTGAGCTGTGGTAGAGGGGTGTCAGCCCCCTGCTGTCTTTATAGTCAGGTGATGCACCCAGGTCTAACAGTGTCTGGCGGGAAAAGAAGAAAGGGATGGAGGGTATTACATTGTACTAACTGCCCTGCTTTTAGAAATGCACTTTAACAAACTTATACGGAGACATACAACCGTAGCCACAAAATATAATATAGGATCATGCTCTAAATATATATGGCGTAGTTGGAATATAATCGCAGAGTGCAAATATTCAATTATAATAGGTCTGACTCAACAGGTTATATGACTCATGTAAACCTGGTCATTCAGTTTACAAGCCTCCTCAAATCAGGCACACAAGGCCACTTGGTGAATATGCCAGCCCATTCAAAGAGGGCATGGGAAGCCTTACAAATGTAATAATTGCTCAAGCACCCTCTGTACTTAATGGCTCAAGCCAATGCCAGAAATTGGCACATTGCAAGCTTTTCTTTGCCGGAGGAAAGGTTTTCGGGTAGACAATTCTAGCCAAATCCATAAGGACCTTTCTGTGCCATGACTCAATGCGTTAGACTTACTATAAGCGCTGTGTGGTTCTTGCTGCGCACCGCCTTGTGTAGGGCGGTGATTCCGTCTTTTGTTCTGAAGTCCAGATGTGCGCCTCCACTCTTCAGCACCTTGATGAGCTCTGCACATCCTTCCAGCTGTGCAGCCAGCGTCAGGGGACATTCTGTGAAGTGCAAGTGACGGGCGGGCAGACAACATTTTGTCACATTATCATGCATTACTCTGAGGAAATAAAGAATTACTGAAGCTGTCAATATTTGATCACAACTTTGCTCAATGCATTTGTTGACGCCGCAGCTTTGGAAGTTTGGTGACTCTGCATTTCGATAACTTCATCATCCCTTTGCCAGCCTGAAAGACTGCCTAAGTAGCTGCTTCCTGTTGGTGTTAACCTATTCTCACGTTGCTTCGCTTCACAACTCCTCTGTCAGGCTACAGGTCACCCAACAGGGAAATCTCCTTTATGGCTGGACAAACATTTGCATAAACATGAGGAGATTAGCAAATACGGTAATCCAGCTCTACGGAGCGAGCAGGAGGTTCATTTCAGAAAGCCCATACGCTGTCATTTTATAGCAGAAAGGGAAGACCAGGGCTGACGGAAAAAGAAACTGAATTGACGAGATAATAGCGGAATGACTCTTTTTGCACGTGGACTCCCTCACCTCCTGTGTCTGGATCGTGGAAGTTGGGGTCTAGACCTTTTTCCAGGAACCGCGACACCTTTTCGATGTTCCTTTGCTGCACATATTCCATAAACTTCTTCAGGTTTGCCTAATGGAGGGAGACAAGGAAACGGGAGCGATGGGGTGGGGGAAGGGGAGGGGGGGTGGGAGGAAGAGACAGCTGTGATTGGGTGTCTTCAGACTCATGTGGCTGGGGATCTTTAATAATGCAGTTCAGAGATGAAAGCTAAAATTGCTGCTCTCTCCCCTCAGTGTTTGAACGTTTTATTCCTGTTCTGTCATTCAAAGCAAATGGACCATGTGCAGTAGATATACAAGCTATTATAGGATTGACCAAAAAGAGACGGGCAAAGAGTGGTAAAGTAACACTGAAAGGAAGACCTTTCCTTTCGAGATTAGTGCCGAGCAAATGAGCTCCTGAGGCTAATCTCACATTCTGACATCAACTGCAATGCTTGTAATATTGTGCAATGCCTGAGAGCACCGCTTTTACATCATTGGGTATAACACTGGTGTTGAAAACCATTTTCATCAAAGCACCAGCACACGCACAAAAGCACTTAGACAGAGGTCCCAGCTCAAATTCTGATGCATACATACACACAAAGGCACTGCATTGCCTCCGTGATGTGTGATTTAATATATCCATCACATCTGCTGGTGGATATAAACAAATACAACAAAGTGAAAAATGAGCTTGGATTTGAAAATAAATAAATACATAATGAAAAACTATCCGAAGTATACCTGATTATTTCTAATGACTATATGCTGTGGTGTACAACCTGAGGACATCAAGTAATTATTAAAACCGATTTACTATATTCCAGTCTAATATTGAACATATAAAATATTAATAAAAACATGACATCCAATACACATATCTTGAGGCTATAATTACACAATATCTGCAGTATCCCAAGAGCTTCACAGAGAACTTTCATTATTGCCTTCTCAAGGTTTTCAGCCTCAGTCATTACATAACTACCTCATGTGCGAAACACACATACACACTTGGCTCAATGCACGCACAAAAACAAACAAAGAATGCAAAAGGAAAGCAGCAGCTCCTTCAATACTCACCTTGTGCGGCATCATACACTGAATATCCCTCGCTTTGAAAAAGTCACACTCTGCAATGCCTTCTGAATTTCACATCACACAATCCTGCTTTTCTCCTCACACCCGGTTGTCTGCAGCCTGCTTGCCTTTACAAGCCTCTCGTTCACACACACTCGCGCACACCATGCCGACATGCATTGATATGCTGCCGACCGCTACAGTCCCATCCCACCCCATCGTCTAGTCAAACTGAGTGAGAGAAATTCACTTTGGCTTTTTCCTTTTTTTTTTTTTTTAGATGCTCTGTCAGGCAGTTGTTATGGTGATAGGATACAAAGGCAGCTCCGGTAGCCAATGTACACATGAGTGGGAAGAGCACTGATGTGTTCACAAGGGTGTATGTGTGTGTGTGTGTCTGTGCATGTTTGCCTTGGACAATGGCTCAAAGAGACGAAGGGATGATATGTGAAAGTGAGGAGCTTGAGTGCCTTTTCTTTTTATTGCCATTTGAATGTAACCCCAATTAAAATGCTGACTAAATATGCATCCAATTTAGAGAAGCTTTGTGAAAGCCTATACAATTTTTATAAAAAAACATATATAGAGAGAGTCAAACACACGTAAAAATCCAATTCTGCGTAAAGATATTTTCAGAGGACACCACGACACAATGAAATTCGAGAATGTTCTGAAAATGAATTAAAAGCTGCCTGTAGTATATCAGGTTTGAAAGTTAATGTTCTATGCAGAGATGATGAAGTGGGAAAACAAAAATATGCATGTTGATTTGAATATTTTTTCTTTTCTAGAGATATATATATATATGTGATATAAAATATATTGGAAATCATAACCTTTTAATTTAAAACGGTCTTATTTAACTTACACTCCAAACACTGTTATAAAATACCATTTGAGTGATATCAATCTTTCACCTTTCATGTGCAGCAATTACACATGTGGGTGTGGTAATTTGCATGTTTATGTTAATTGGCTCAGAGTACACAATGCATCTTTCAAATATCCAAGCCTGCTACACAGTTCATACCTGAAGCAGAGAAACAATTTTAAAAGTCACCTCATGTTATCTGTACATGAGATTTAAGGAAGGAAAAAAGCAACAACTTTAATCTCTCCACTTCTTTTATGTCCGTCTGCTGCGATAATGGAATGCTCTTTGTTCATGATCGAATCAGAAACTCTGTCATGTTTCTACAATGAACAAAATATCGACTGATATTTTCTTTCCATTTATTAATCCTTTCCTACATTTGCACACACGTTATTCAAAGAATTTGTTATTCAATTTGTTTCTCTTGTCTACAGCATCAGCAAAAAATGACCTGGTCAAATTAAAAAACAAACACAAAAACCTTAATCCCCATTGGCTAGAAATGGCCAGTTTTCTTTTACAATCAATATTAGACCTGTACATAGATGTAAAGGGCAAAACAAAGTGTATCACCTTGATAAACAGACAATTTAATGGAGGGAAGAAGGCACGTACTAGCAATTAATTTTGAAACATTACATCATTATCACAGTGTGGATAACAAACTCATGTCTGAACTCCTTGGTAATGGAGTCGATGTGCACAGGAGTTTAGCCACCGCTATGAATTCAGTGGTGAAATACAAACAGACGAGTGAACATGTGCATCAGGCACCTTGTGTCATCCTTCAGACATTACATGAATCTACTTAATAGCGAGCACTGTGCTCTTCTGGAAGAAAGGACAGCCCAAACAAACATAGTGAAGACAGAGGGATCAGTAGATCATGTAGTCCAACACTGATTGTCAAACACGCACAGCTTGACAAAACTACGCATGTTGGCATATAGGATCATAAGCACACGGACATTCATAAAAGAGATTAAAAAAAAAGATGGCAGAGGGAGTTTCTCCTCGCCACTTTAAACTACACAATATAAGTACTGTAATCTGCAGTAAGAGACACTGTGATGATGCAGGTCGCAGAGATGGAGACGGTAGTGCTGTCTCTAACATCTAACTGCAGGCTTTTTATGTAGACCCCCCAACAGATAGGACTCTCTGTAACCATGGAGTCTGTGCGCAACAAGTGTCAACTACATGAACTCTGCATACTCTTAAGTGGTGCAAATGTTGCTGCAGGAAGCCATCCGGTTTGCCCTTTCAATATACTGTTTTTTTCCCACTGGGATGCAACTAATCAACAGGGTGGCATACTAATGTTATAAGTGGTGTTGTGTAATAGTGTATTAAATGAAAAACGCATAATTTCTATTAAAGGCTAGAATAAATACTAGGTGCCAAAATCCAAAGTGCATTTGTTTTCCATTAATAAGAAAAATGCTTGTGGTCATTTAACTGTAATTACAGTTACACAGGGACCCCACAAGCATAATACAACTTACTACCTATGAAAAAATCACGGGACACGCAGTTTGTGCAATGCATTGACTTAATTGCTCCACCAATTTTACACTTAACTCAAAATGATACCAGTAATAATAGCTTTACTTTGTTCTGCAAAATAACTGAAATACTACAGCCTGATATATAATATCTATATTAACCAAAGCCAACACCAGTGCAGTGTGATGACGCTCCTGGTGATATAAATGTGTAGTCGGTGAAGGAGACGGAGGAGCATGATGATTCACACAGATATGATGCAATCATATCAAGGTAATGACCTGTAAACACCTCAGTGACGATGACCTGAAAGCAGTACAACAAAAGACTGCTACATTGAAATCAGACGGCTTAGTGCTGTTATTCATTAGCCAGCTTCATTACTCTTCATCTCACCTTATTTCAAAGCTTACAAATTCATGGAATCGTGATCAATCCCTCCTGTAGATGCCCGAGGTCAGGATGTTGTGGACTTCAGTTGTACATGACTCGATATGCTCATTGTCATCAATGTCAAATTCGCAGGGCTGCAAAGGTACGTCTATGTTACCATTTCATCATAGAGTGGCTCAATACTCTTTGAAGAGAGTCTTATGTGCTGCTTCGACTTAGCCAACGCGCTAACTTCCCTGCAGAATTCATATATTTCGATTCAACTGTACATGATTGTCTCTTAAATACAATGTGGAACAAATAAAAGCTTATCAATTATGGGAAGACAGTTCGAGTGAAAGCGCTACACAGACACCAAGGCTAAACGGTTTCTTCACATACCCGCAGGAGGACCCCATCTCCTCCACCATCGAGAGGGGGATTATCTGCTTCTACCTGATAAATGCAGGGGAGGGAGGCCAAAAATTACAAAGCCAACGTGACTCCACATCGTGTGTCCTGCAGTCTTTGCCTCCCACTTTTACCAATCTTTTCCATAGCTTCATAAAAGGCAGTGTACACACTTAATGTCCCATTCAATAGCTTATGTGCATCCATGTGTAATCCATACAGCATGCACAAACAGTATGTGTGTCAGACACGTTCACTGCCCCATATTTACACTCATTATCACATGGCTACATCGCCTCTGGTCGCTCACAGCTGGCCCGCGGTCCGCAAAGTGCCATGGATGAGTAATAATTACAATGCTCACCAACATGATGCTTATTTGTGAGGACCATAGACTGGCCTATTGTGAGTTGGCCTGGAAAATACATGCTCTAAAGCATCACAAGTGCTTAGGCAATAAACAGAGAGCCAGCACAGTGGGTCATGGGGCGCTCTGGGGACCATCAGGCACTGGGATGATGTGAGGACAGTTAGGGTAGGGGCATGGACCTTGACTGGATGTGCAAAAAATGTTCTGCTCCATCACAGCAACCCCTGCTGTCGGTGCCGACGATAACAGAGACAGCGGACAAAAGGTTACAGTTGACAATAATCTCACATGATGGCGAAACCCACTTGTTTGACATGCGCAAAAAAAAATTTTCATAAGGGAACACTTGCCCCTATACTGTCTTCTAGTGGACCCAAACACAATGACGGTGTCATATCTGAGTGGTGAAGACCATTCAGATGCCGTTTCCGTTCAGTCTGTTTGACAGTGATGTGGAAAATGGCTGTGACACAGACTAGTCTCACAAAGCAAACCCACACACTGTCACTGAGACTAAGTGATGAGTAACATGGCTCAAATCATCATGGATAATTTGACTGACTGCTTCACTTGCACAAATTAGATCTGTTATGATGACTAATGCCTTGTGTTCAGCAATTATCAACGCTGGCCCTCGTTTGGGTAGTAATGTCACCAAACACATGCCATGTTTGTCTGGCACAGTGTGTTCCCGATTCCCGGCCTGTGCTTGGTTAGCAGTCGCTTCCATGAAGGCAAGAGCAGGCCAGCCTTGACCCTAGCCTCCCAGATGCCTTGTACGCAGGCCATCCTGCTGCAGGGGCTCTGCATTTTAATTAGATACAGATACTAAGAGAGACACAAGTCCCTATTAGATACATGCAGAATCTGGCTACATTCCCATAACCCCAATTCTCAGAGAAGCTTTCAACAGCAGGGAAAATATTTCTTGCATCTATGTTTATCACCAGTATTCCCTCCTTAGTTTGCATTAATAAATCAAATCAATTGACATAATGCATGGGACATTTGTGTGCTTTCATATCGCTATGAATTTACGTTTGATTATGACCAGCGCGCATTAGCATAACTGAATGTCAAATGAGTACAATAATCATTAAGAAAATAGGTTGTGAATTAGTCAACTGTGTTGAAAATGTATCATCACAGTGATTAAAATGTGTATGTATAGTTTTTTTGTGCTATATATGAATATGTATTTCCACCTTGCGGGGTCAACCCACACTAGTCACCATAAAGCATAGGTGCTCCTTAAAACTTCCGGGAAGCACTCGACCAATGACAGCTTTGTGGTTTTACTGTCAGCACTGAAGCTCTTCCTTTGAAACCTGTTCTTATTAGAACAAAAAAAGCGGTCAAATGGCTCAGCTCATTTTATTTGTCAGTTTTTTCTATAATTTATAGGTTTAGAGTAGAGTACGAAGGTCTAGAAGCATGTTCCCATAAATTATTAAAATAAAAAAGAGATGTGGCAGAAACAAGAAAATGGGTCACGTGAGAGAAAGGGCTGGATGAGAGTAGAGTAGCGCAGGGGCAGGATAAGAAATAACAGTACAGTAGATCACATTGCTATTTACATTTACATTTACATTACTTGCAATCTTGGTAACGCTGGAAAATTTTTGTCTGAAAGTGTTTCTCTTGTGCTTAACTCAGTCTTACTCTCAGTTTGGAGCAGCTCGGTCAGTGTGGCACTTTAAGAATCTCTCAGGCAGCCACTGCAGAGCTCTTCTACAGAGATGATGTCTATACCTTGATGTAGGGCAAGCGGTATGTGTAGGTGGTGAGGTGGACGGGCCAACCAAATGCTAAACTTTGCAATGAGAAACTTGAGTAAGAGAACCGTTGGCGTATTTCACATTACCTTTAGAAGAAATTCTAGAATATGTCTATTAAAAGCTAGACATAGCTTTCAATAGACTATGTCTAGTTCAGGTTCTCTGATCCACCTTATCTTCCCTCAGGTTTAGAGAAGCATATGTTTGCTAAAAGCCCAGTAAAATGTGTTTGCAATGGATACATCCAACAACACACTGGCAAACAACTATTTCTGGATAGGTTCAGTCATAGTACATATGGTTCAGTCTTCGCTTCTTCCCAGATTTTATCCAGACTGATTCAGAGCCAATAGCAAAATAATCTGAATATTTAACTGTGTAAAGATGTAACTCTAATTTGGTAAGTGTATTTCTCAGCCTGTGTATCCAAGTGAATCTGAGTCTTAACTTTCATTTTTTTCAAAATTCTGTGAGGCATTACAAATACTGTTGAGATTTTACTGTATACATAAGCGAAACAAATAATTTGCAAAACGGATTTGTTTAACATTTGCATAAACTTATATTCTCTGTTGATATTTCTCTCTTCTCACTAGATAATGGTCAACATTTTCCTTGTCATCAAACTTATTTTAATACCATCCTGCCATAATGCATTTACGCCGTACACAACACCTGTATCGACACTGATGCATTTCCTACAAAATCTTCACTCCAGTTTTTTACCCTGCAATGAGTAGACCATTAATGTGTTTTTATGAATGAACCCTTGACATTTGAAATTTTCACAGCCTGCAAACACTTAAAACTGTATATGCCCCCCCCCCCCCATTATTAATGGATTTAGTAAGGCTGTCCAGTAAATGGACATATTAATTACCGTTTTTGGATTAGCGTGAATGCTCAAAACCCACCAGAGAAACCCAGAGCGCCGGCATTCAGCTTCACGCCTGTTTGATATTTCTTTGCGTTTTGTGAGTCTGAGCACTTCTGCCTCTGACTACGTCTGTTTGGACCAGAGTCTGCAGTGTATTTGTCTGAGCGGGGAGAGCTTCAGTAATCTCCAATATCCATACCTAACAGGCTTAAATCGTAATGCGGTCTCCTACAAAAAGACCAATATTCTGTATGACAGCGTATGGACTTTATCCCGAGGAATAGGATTTTTCTGCAAAGGAATCGTCAACCTTTTGGAGTGTAACACCAAAATAAATCTCTTAGTAACTTGAAACACTTCAGGGCAAAGTAATTGTCATGAAAAAGCCCTTGAGGTTTGAGGATGAACTTCATTCGCCTCCGAAGCATGCAAGTATGCTGCATCTACACATTAAATAACACTGATTCACAAAAAAGACATCCTGATTGATCATTCACATGCAAAGCACTTCCCTATAGTTAAAACAAGTGATGAAGTTTCTGTTACTATAGCAACAGCACCTAACATATAAATAACTATAAACCTGCATAATATCCAATTCAATTTTTTACACCTCTCATGTGAAGATTTAGCAAAAAACCTTGTCTCATCTCGCAGCTTACATGGTTCACATGAGACACAGTCATTATCATTATAATCATAACACCCATTCTAAATAACGGGCTCTCTTAAGTGTGCTCCCTCAAGGTTTTTACAGATAGAGTATTTTAGCAAGGTCTTAACTGAGCTTCAATTTTGTTTATGGGTTACCGGTATTTTTGTCAGTGCTTCTGTGAGTAAAAGAGAAGATAAAGCACAAGAAAAAATTATTATACTAAGACAGGGAGGCACACACGCTTTTCTGAATTCTGCCCAATAACTAGGCTTGAGCTGGACTGAGGCCATCTGCTGACACAGCAAGTCGAACACCAGAGAAATATGCCTGGTTGCCCTGTTATGCGGGTTTTCTGTGTTTCTTTTTAATTACTGTATATTGACTGAAAAACAACGAGAGTGGAGATGTTCAAACCAGGTCATTTCAACAGACTGTACAGAATTTGTCCATCTGTGCTCAGTAATTCACACTCTGTCAATAGCAGTAATTCTGTAATGAACACTGCAATCTCGATTGGTGTAAATTGACACTTGACAATCAGTGCATTTCAGACATGAGTCACAACTTAAGTGTCCTCTCAATCTTTCTATAAAGGTTCCAGAGAATTCAAACCTCAACAAAACCGGGAAAGCTCTACATGTTTCATGTGAGCAAGGATGGTCTACGTAGTCTTCCTGTAACAGTAGCCTTTGTGTTCTTGAGACCCGACGTGTTATTTCAAAGTAATTTGTTGGATCTAACCTCTGTGGCCCGGCTCCTGGTCGCCCTCTCTGAACGTAGCAGCATGGTGCCTCCTGAGTAATCCCTTTTCAGAAGCCCTGGAGTACTATGTTTAAGCAAAGTATAAAATAAAGTATTACTCTTGGTGACCTACAGCTCAGGCTGGTGGGACAGTGTGAGCTGGCTCTGATAAGGTTGACGAGAACGCAGAACAAAGCCACAGCAAAGCCACAGCCTCTTTCCACACTCGACAACACTCTCACAAACATGCAGAGTGCAGGCTTATTGTATGTGGAGCCCTAGACACATTCTGCTGTACACTCACTTGCAGCGATTCCACCCTCCATCCTGGCAACAATGGCAGCCTAGCTTTGCCCAGCATTGTTTTTCACAGCAGCACTGCCGAGGTACTTGCCAAACAATTAATGCAAATACAGGAAGGCAGAAGCATAAACACGATGACAGGCATGAAACTATGAATGTGAAGGACCTGTGTTCATGATAACAGACAGCGCACAAACACACACAGCTGAAATCTGTATGAAAAGCAGTCCATTGACCTCTATGGAAAAATATATTCTGAATATGAAACAGTTACGTAGGATTGAAATGTGGTTTAACATGCTCATGGGTGTTACAATGGGCTCCATTTAAGATCAAGTGGGAAATGACACTCAGCAGTTCCTGCCTTCAAGGTAAAAATGTTTGGATGGACAATGGAGAGGATCATCATGCTATACAGGAGCTTTGATCAGTTCAATTGGGATTCAAGAGCTTTCCACAAATTCATACAGAAAAAAGAATGTGCTGATTGAACAATTATTCATATATATATTTTTTGTTGATGCAGTTTACATTGACAAAAAAACAATTTTATGTTTGCGTTTGTAAGGAGGGAGGGCAAGTGAGGGTGAGGGGAATGCATGCTGTCATCAGAATCAAAGTGTTCAGAGAAAGGAAGAGCTGAATCAGGTCCAGTCATGTGCTTTCAGACGGACACACACAGAAACTGACACCGGGACACAGGCGGGCGGCCAGACAATAGAGCGACGGAGCCAAAGAATGAAATGGACCAAATGTCACTGGAGCTCAGCCTGGTAAAACCTTTGTCAAAGTCTCCTGGAAATATGTCATAAATGACCAGCGAAATGAAGCCCACATACAGACCACCAACACGCAAGACAACGACGACGATGGGCAGTGGATTTATTCAGCCAGATGATTATTACATCTGTATTGTACTTTGTGCCTCTGGCATCTACGCTACACTCATCTATTCATACTGCCTGACCTAGAATGATGAGGTCTCATGCTAGTAGGTTGTTGTACCGTTAAGAAAGCAGCAGGAGCTTTATCGTGTGACAATATTTTCTGCCTTAAATTAAGTTGAAGTTGAATTAGGTGCATTATCTTTGGGAACAGACATCAAGTGTAGCTGTTTGTGTGTGAAGGTTGTGTGAGTTCCACACACACAAGTATTCTTTAACTGCATCATCACTAGGTTAAATAACACACATTCATGAGGGAAAAAAATCTGAAAACAATTTTCGCATCCAGCAAATCTTTCTGGGGTATGATAAAGAGCCTGAGGTCATAGGTTCTAGATGGCCTGGTTTCAAAGCATAATGAACAAAACAGAATCGATTCCTCTTTAAAATCTAAACACATTGTCTCTCCCTGTCTATGGTCTGTAGTCCAGCCAACTCAGTCCATGTGAAAATGGGAAAATAATAAAGTCTTGCTGTTAAAAATCATAACGCACATGCTTGAGAGCAGCACACTGAATACACCAACATGACGATGATAATGTGTATCTGTGTATCGAGTGCACATCTAAAGACAGAGCCAGTAGAAGGTAAATATGTAGTTTTAATAAATGTAATTCAAACAAATTGAATTTGTACGGATCGACATTCACAGTTGTCATAATGGGGTAAAAACCATCTGCATTGATTTGATTCACATTCTATCATCACCTGTTCTTATGGAATCCAAGAAGACATGTTTATTAAGTGATGTTAACATAGGCAGCTGCCTGTAGGGCATCCTGTTGACAACTGCCACTTGCTGAGTCCTCATAGGCAAACACTGACAGCTCAGGGGATCTCGGCCAAGATGCACCGATAACAGAATATGGCAGTTTAACAAGTTTAGAGTGTGCCCCCACCAATTATGCTGTTCAGCTTTTTGCTGCTTTGTCCCCCTGTGACACAAACACACATGCAACATCAACTGTGGGCCGGCAGCACTGTTACACAAGCAGAGCATAACGATAACAGCAAAGACAGCAAGTTCTGAGCCAAAGAGACCCACTGGTGGATCCCAAGACGCACACTGCCATGCATGCATATACAGTATGACACACATTTTTCATACATGGATGACTGCCACAGTACCGACGCAGATACACACAAAAGATGCTCACGGCACACACACACACAAAAATAAGGTTGGCTTTACACAGTCATAGATCTAACAGCAAAACAACAACTAGCCCTGTTCCCTTCCAGGAACACAACCGTGCGTCCCATAACGCACCAGGTACACAAATGTTGATCGGAGCTCATAGTTAAAAACCAAACCAGCACAGAGAAAAACATTAGCATTCTGTCAGGGTTTCAGACAAGACTGCACCAGCTTCTCACACAGCCAACATGCAGCAGAGCATAACAGAACGAAAGCCAGAGACACACACGCAGAGAGAGAGAGGGAGAGAGCAAGAGAGAGTGAGAGAGAGAGAGAGAGAGAGAGAGAGAGAGGCAGGTGGACAGGGCTGAAAAAGCAGTGCTTAAATAGGTGATAGAATAAACAGACGAGAAAGAGGAATAAAACTGTATACATCAGAGATAAAAGTAACATTAAATGAAAGAAATGGTGAGAGCAATTGGGGTACCTTACTATTGAGTCTGGCCTTCCTGGCTTGTTTAGCTTTTCTTTCCCTTCTCTCCACCGCCCGTCTTCTTCCCAAAGCGGAACCCATCTCACGCACGGACGCACTCCCTGTCACACACGCACTCCCGGAGGTCAGCTACAGTCCCAGTGCCAAAACATCCTCCACATGGCCATGTCCAGCGCGCCCCCCGCCCCCTCCCCTCCCCTCCCCTTGCTCTCCCCCGACTCCTCTTCTCCCGCAGCCTGACCTCTTCTCTCTCTTCCACTCGTCTTGTCAAAAGTAGCACACGCACACTCACATGGCCGCTCACTCGCGCCAGCACTCACCCGGGCACGGACGCACGCTTTGACTCCTGTGCATGCACGGACAGACGGAGAGATGGTAAGGGGTGATTTTTCAGGATGCTGGAGAGAACGGGGGGAGGGGGGGATGGGTGGTGGGGAGAGAGAGCTAGGGAAGAGAGAGGGAAAACTGAGGGAGGAGAGAGAGTGACAGAGGGAGGGAAAACCAAAGGGGAAAATTAATGGGAGGGTGTGTACAAGACTGGGAAAAATGCAAAGAAATGAAAAAATAAAAAGGATATACACCTGGTGGTTCAGTGTTAATGTTGCAACATGCTAGATTTAGTGTGTGCACTGAGAGCTTTATGGATATTGTCAAATGTTTTTGGATCAAAAAGGTGTTTACAAGGCTCATCTCTAGTGACCTTCTTCATTTTTGACATCCTTGAACAGCATTTCTGTAGGTCAAAATATTATCACATCAAGTGTTGTCCACCTTGGCCTGATAATGTTGCTACACTGCCATAGTTGGATTATAACTCAATTCAATTCAATTAAGTCAATGATTTTTTTGCAAGTGCTAGTATTAGTAGGAATTTAACAACTGCTCTTAACATTCCAGACAAACATGCCAAAGCGTCAAAAAGCAAACCGTTTGGCAACATTCAGGGCGCAAGACATTCAGTTGGCACTTCACATTGCCAATTAGATGAAAAACAATTAACAATAAATGGTGAATTCTTTAACTTGACCACATGCCAATAATTGACTTGTTTGATATCATGTTACAGTGCTCTCAGCAGCCAATGGGCCAACTCGCCCAAGGACAGTTTTGCGAGGGAAGAACCCCTACTCTGTTACACCACTGTGTATGTGTGCAAGTGTGTGTGCTTGTGTAAAATGGACAAATGACTTAGTGTTTTCTTTGTTCGATGTAGCACATTTCTCTTCCTTTAAGGAGATTATCCATAAAGAGACATTTGTGCGCAAGGGATTCCCCTTTGGAAATAGCCTCTCATTTCTTGTGAGCTGTGTGTGTGCGTGTGTGTTCTGCAGAAAATCAACATCACATTTTTTTGTCTGCTGTTGCCATACACTGTACTGACAGGATGCTTGCAACAGTGCATAAACACTCTGTAGGATCCAGCATCTCAGAAGACTATCACCTACAATGAGCCTCATTCTCTGCGTAGTTTCCATTGTAAATTGAGAATAATGCTGCCATTCTCATTCATAAATACAATAAGCTGCTAACGATAATAAAAGCCTAGGTGTAGGAGGAATAGAATTACTCTGAAATACATTTTATGGGAGAGCCTTTTGTGAATTATGCTTTCCCACACATGCACAGTCACAAAAAAAAAAAAAAA
>CAESWR010000389.1:124222-139481 GCA_903171835.1 Mullus surmuletus
CAACGCAGGTTAGTTCCAAGTCTAAACAGTTTACCGCACGGGTTTGATGAGTCGCATCAGCAAAGAAGGGACACACTGTATCCACCCTGTCAGACTCAATAGCACTGTGGAACACAGCACTTCCTCTATAGGACAACACAAATGTCGAGAGTTCTGTTTGTCCCGTTATCACGACAAATATCCGAGGACATAGGCTGTTTTTTTTATGTCCTTGTATGAAGAGCTGAAGCTTTTTCTTTGTAAAAGTAAAGAAAAGAGAGCGCTTGCCAGGCAGAGACAAAGGAGAGAAAAAAGTCCAGGAAGAGACAAAGGAAAAAGTGTATTAACAAAAAGCGTCAGACAGAGGCAAGAAGAGATTACAAAGGTGTACTTCAAACTGATTCAAATTGAGCAGCCTTAACCGTTGAGGCTCTGAGGAACCTTATCTGCAGAGAACCCTGGACCTGAATTCATAAAGAGCTGGAAGAATGTAATCGCTGGTCAGTGGCATCTTCTTCAGTCTGAGTATTTGTCCTTGTTTGTCCTGCAAAGTCTTGCTCAGCAGCAGCAGATGACTCCAAAAACGCAACAACTTGTCGCAAAAATGAAGACAAAAAGGTTTCCTATGAAGAACTAAAGGGTTCTCATGATGGAACTAGTGAGCAAATACTCAATGATAAGTACGCTCTTCAGTATTCACACAAAATCATCCTGTAGAAACAAACATTGATCGAAAACAATATTCTGCAGCAGGTTTCTTTGCCATTTTGGTGTAAATCTTGATTATTCTCACTCCCTCTGTATCTTCCTGCATAGCGACACGATGGTGTTGCATAAAACTATCCTGCCTCATGAACAGACAGATGTGGGGGAAAAAAGTGTGTGTCAGAGAACAGATTTATTCCACCTCAGAGCTTTCTTTTTCAATGTTTTCTTAAATTTGCATATCATCTGCCAGTTACTCTGGCTGTGCCAAAGAGCAGTGCACCCCAAACTGGTTGCCAAGGAAACTTGTTTTCAAACCGGTCAGTACAACTTAATGTTTTGGTTGTAGTGAGATTATACATTTTTCTGGCCAACTGACAAGCCGTCCATTGGTGTAATGCTTTTGAACTGATTCATAATTCCTACTAATAATGTCTATCCTACAGTGGCCTGGAGGTGCAAAACAACATTACAACGTGTGAAACACTTTTACAAAGTTTGAGAGAAATTCACATTTTAGAAAACACTTTTTCATATCTTAAAACAAAATTCCATTACCGTAACACATTTACACGTCCCGAAACAAATTTACATTTCAGAAAACAAATTAACAAGATGCAAAACACAAGTGGCGAGAAAAATTTACAAGTGGCAAAACACTTTTACAAGCCCCGAAACAAATTTACAAATAACATTTCAACCGGAAAGGGAATGTACTAAACTCAGCGGTTGAACCGGAAGTGATCACAGGGAGCTGCTTGTTGTTGCCATAAAGATCTTTAGTATTTGTTACTGATGGAGTTCAACATGGAGGATTTTTTTTTTTATTGATACATTAAATTTACAATACACTGTGGTATGAAATCTTCACGGTGACCTATCATACAAAACAGGTGCATATAATACAGTAAAAAAAAATAGACATATTTAACAATATAGGCATCTCTTTACAATCGTAAAGTGCAAATTGAAGATAAAATACACGGTGACTCTAAAGACCAACGACATGAAGAACAAAACCGCGTTAATCAGTGTTTGCCACAAAACGAGCAAAACATTCATCTATTGGCAACAACAACTCAAACTGGCCGCTGCGCTCCCCATGATCACTTCCCGTTCAACCCCTGAGTTGGTACGTTCCCTTTATGGTTGAAATGTTATTTGTAAATTTCTTTCGGGGCTTGTAAAGGTGCTTCACCGCTTGTAAATTTGTCTCTGCATAAGTAAAGGTTTCATGTCTTGTTAATTTGTTTTCTTAAATGAAAATTTGTTTCGGGACTTGTAAATGTGTTACTGTAATGTTATTTTGTTTTATCATAGTTTTCTAGAACATAAAGTTGTCACATACTTTGTAAAAGTGTTCCACATTTTGTAATGTTGGTTTGTCGGGCCACTGTACTGTCCCTACAATTTTATCCATTGGCTTTTTGACGGACTACAGACTATCTATTTAAATATTTTTTATGTCTTTAGGTGTTTTTTTGTTTGTTTTTTCTCTTTTAGAGAAAGATTACAAGATAGAAATTCTTCAATAGGTGAATTTGACTTGCACATTCAGTCCTTTTGTGCATCTCTATTTCTTTCCAAACGTTATAAATTCTTTCTGAGAAGAATTTAACTCTTCCTGAGAGGAATTATGTTCCTTCTTTATACATCTGCTAATAAAGTGGCCAAGGTTTGTGGAGACAGGACTGTGTTGTGTCAAACAAATCAGTAGAATTGGCATCAAAGCTGATCCAGATGCAAATCAAAACAGAATCTTTTATTCTGAATGTTGCATTCCACCTTGATGATGGCTGTTAGCACAGATTCAATGGAATTGTATGCCTCTTTTAGAGTGATAACTGGCACATGAGATTGTGAAAATCTATTTGGGCACAGCAGTGTAACTCTGAACTCCAAAGCACTGGTTGGCAAAATACATCAACTTGGTAAACAGCACTCGCTACAAAACATTCAACTACAGGTGATGGTTTGGCCATCGATGGGTGTCATTTCAATTCTGTGGCTACTGTCAATTCTGTGACAAATGTATGACAAAGCAAAAGTAGTCTGTACTCACTTTATTCCGTAGCTAATACACTAAATCATATCAATAATTCCAGCTCATCAATTCAATGCTCCTGAAGAGGCTCTGACCTTTAGTGTGTCTGCATTAATGACCTAGTGGAAACGTTTTCTAGAGTCTGACAGTTACACCATTATTTTATTGTAAGCATTATACATTTTCTACTATGCAAACATAAATGGTGGCTGTCAAAAGATACCCAGTGGCAGGGGAGACACAGTGATTTCAGGTCATTGCAACTTGTTACCTTGGATTTTTGCAGTTTGCAAAGAACATTTAAATCCACATTAACAGATTTAATGCTGCCCTACCACAGCCTGATAATGTGTGAAATCCAGCTGTGGGTCAGACTGACATACAGCTTGACAAAACACATTTAAATCAGCAAAAGTAAAAGACAAATTGACACTTTGGTCACCACTATTCTGCCTCATGCAAACACTATGCACACATTATTATACTCATGCTCGCACGCAAGTATGGATACAATTCCTTTTTTCCCATTGCTGTTGACAGGTATGAGTGAATACGTCAACAAGATCTGAAAGTAACGCCAATCAAAAGGGAGATCTGAGCATTAATACAGCAGTGACATGCAAACATCACACACAAAATACTGTACATAGAAGGTGTTGATCCGAGCAAAGGTATGACAATAGAATCTGCAAATCTCCAGTGATTTACGACAAAGAATACACAATGTAGCTCAAAAATGTTGCATTATGAAAATGAGATTCAGTACTTTTTTTTCTTAGTTTATTGTACACCAAATCAAAATGTGAATCAAGTAATATTCAAAGTATTATTTTCATGTTGCCTAAAAGTCCCAGTATTTTCAGAATGTGTGGCAAATCTAAACCGCTGGGGGTCCAATGTGTATTCATGTGACAGAGTTAAGTTTACATGGAGAAGCAGGCAGCTCCACTGGAATTGAAATGATCAAATATTAATCAGCATGCAACAAATATGAAACAACTAAGCCGACCAACCGCTACAGAAAGTGCTTTTTCCCAAATTTGAACATTTAAGATTCTTAATTTGTGTAACCACAATTTCTCTCCAAAGTATTCCAAACAGGCAAAATTAGGCGTTCTCCAACGTCTTCAATTGTTTTTTTAACTGCAGCTGAAAGCAATAATCTTGTTTTTATTTGACTCTGTAAAGCAGCAATATAAGTCAGCGAGAAAGAAGACTTTTCTAGCATACTGGGCTACTGCTAAAAGACTAATTTCACTACAGACAGATGCCGTTTTCCCCTGCTGTTGAAGGGAATGTAGCAGCGAACAAATCTAGTGTAGCTTATTGCAAGTGTGAAAATTGCCAGGGGGTCTCCTTTCCCCATTGGCAGCGAGGTAGAGCACTGTGGCATCAACTGCAAGAACGTGGTTGAAGGACTTTTGGAAAGAGTTCACCACGGTGTATGTACCATTTCATTTAAAGTCTGAGTTTTCATACAAGGACACTTCAACAGATGATTATTATTCCCTTTTCTGGTGGAGACAAAATCGGCCATCAAGTGTCTAAGGAAATCATTTATCAAAATCTGCTGTCCTCTCTTTTCAGGTTTATATTACAATGGAGAGAGGTGTTTCCACTAGACAAACACAATAGATATCTGGACCAGACGTGTAACAAAAGCTCAGTCTGATTGGACAAATATTAATGTCTTCATCAATTCCCAGGGCTCCCCTGTAAACAAAGCCAGAAAAACAAAGATAAAGAGAAGAGAGGTAGAGGAAAAGACGAAAAATGGAGCCTATAAAATGAAGTTAACACAAAAGGTGAGTGGATCAATGAGCCAATCACGCGGGTAATGAAGATTGGCGGTCCTCTAATGAACATTAATTATTTTATGATGGAATTTATTAATATCCAATCTAAACTGATTCTCCTGTTACATCAGTCCTTTCTCCAAAGCTTAGTCTGTCCTCTTTTATTTTCAAGAAATATAACATTTTTGGTATGCTCAGCTTTACAGGTTGGGTTTTACAGGTTAGTATTGTCTGTAAGACCAGCAGTGGGTAGCTGGGATCTGTTTTATAATTCTTTGGGCTGGACTGCTAACATGGAACAGAACTAGGGCCAGGAGCAGAGGAATATGAAGAAGGGTGTTGGAGTGGGTCAAATCTCTCTCACGCTTGTGATGGGTGTTGTGGGCAGATGGAGGAAGGAATGTGCCTGTCCACTGTCTTCTGTCCCCTCTGAATGGGGGCTAAAAATAGCCATGTGGTGACATGAGACTTTAGAGTGATGCCCACCGATCACTGATACGACATTGCATATGTCAATCCGTGTGAGAGTGTATTTACAGGAACTGCCAAAACCATTGTTGCGTGTCAGGCTCAAGAGGAAGCAGGGAGAAAGACATGGCTTGAGGAAGAGAGACAGTAAAGAAAGGCCAAAACAGATGGAAGTGGAGAAGCAGACAAAGACGTAATCTAAAGGAATAAATGAAATTAGGTGGATTAAGCATAAAACAATGTCAGAGGCAAAGGAGAGAGAAAAGAGGGGAAATGGAGGAGCCTGAGTGGGAAGAAATACTACATACTAGAAAAGTGAAAATAGAGGAAAATATACTGAACACTAACAACTTTTTGCTACAATGGAAAATAATGGCGATGGCACAGACTTCACAACCGCCTCATCTGAAACCAATTTGTTTGTCAGCCATTAGATTGGGTCAGCAAGGTATAAGTGGTTGTAACTTTAGAGAGACAATGGGAAGTCCATAACTGAGGCCTTGGAGACAACTAACGAGATCTCACAATGCTGACCAGCCAGACTACGGAGATACAACAGGGAACGCAAAAAATGCTCAGATTGCCAAAGAACAATCTACAATACCAGTGCAATACCAGCTGCAGTGCAGTAATGCAGTGATTGCAGACCCAATAGCTTGAACTGTGTGCTTTTCTGAGATTCATCTTTTCCATCCAAGTTTTAACAACTCCAAAGAACACAAGGGAGAAAATGGTGCTCCAAAAACAAAATCCATGTTTCTCATCGGATATTCTACAGTTACATTCTTGAATAAAATTAAGTATCCACAGTCCCAAGTCAGTTTAATTATACCATCATAATACTGTCAAATCCTAATGTAGAATAACAATAATCAACAATAACAAGCTTTTTTATATAAGAAAATGTCCATGTGTGCATAAAATCTAACCAAATCAATCTACAGGGAAAGTCCATCTGGCAGCACAGATGAACAAGTCAATAACGGCATGCTCCCACTCCAACCAAAGAGGAAAGGATAAAGTACACCTTAAAAACGATTCCATCAATGGTAACAACATCTGCCATGTATATTAAGAAAGGAAATGAAATAAAGCAAAGATGTTGCCAAGACAATGAACTATCTACAAACCCGGGTAAGACTAATATGCTGGCATCCTAGTAACATTGGTGGCCCATGATGGATTTGATTGTAGGGGCACATTTAAATCCCTACAATTAAAAGACAGAAGCTTCCTATGTAGGCTTAGTCTCCACTTTATCGCTAGTTTCCATTAAAGGTTAATCTTTTGATTCCACAACATGCACTCCAACTCTCAGAGCCTATAAGGTAGTTGGTTACATAATCATAATTTAAGCTACAGCACAAATCTTCAAGCAATCTTCAAGGCCAGTCAGAATGAAACATGAAGCATCCGGGAGTATATCAGGAAATGTTTTTCAAGAGCACCCAAAGTCAGTCAAAACGGTCTCAGATAAAGAGAACATGATGAGCACTACGGTGTAGAGTCACTTCCCATCATGTCAACAAGGATAGGAAGGAGATATGACTGCGAAGAACCCAAAAATCATGCTTCTGCTTGAGATAGCAAAATGCCTCCTTTGAATGAAGGAAAAGAGAAGCCTCGGTTGAAGACAAAGTGAGAGGCAAATCAAGCCCACAGATGAATGAAGGTAAAGAGTGGTGAGGCAGACTCGTACTGTCAGTGTCTTCCTGTCCTCTGCTCAGAGATGAATGGCACCCATTAGCTGTATTGGGAAGCTGTCTCTTTCTGCTCCAATCATAGAAATAGAGTTTTGTTGGGAGTTAGATATGATGAATGACAAATCATACCCGTAATAAAAATACACAATCTTTGCAAATAATCTGCCCAACAGTCTAACTGAACAAATGGTGGTATTGACTGCTAATGCAATAGTCTTCTTCTGCCAAGACACAGTACTTAGAGTAGTCAAAGTTGAACCATGCACTGAGAAGCATTTCTACGCAGTAATGGACTTGGCTTCGTCAACATCACAAGCCAAATCACCAGTGAACGTGTCATTTCCATTATGAGGCTTCACAATCAATTTCAGATATGCTTTGTCGCAGGCATGTTTTATACTGCCCACTTAACCGGCGCTAACACTAAAATACCTAGCCACCTTGAATATTATGCCCATATTCCTAACGAACGCACACACACACACACAAACAAGCACTTCATATTAATTAGCCAGTAAAAACATTGGCAATCTCATAGCACAGGCACAGAAAGGGAAAGTGTGAGGATTAATCCCAGACTTTGGCTTTTACCCCAAACAAAATCTCATTCCTTCCCCTTCTCATGTGCAAACGAAAAAGTGTTGCCTGGTGCGATCGTTGCGTGGTGCTTCGTAGTCCTGATCCATGCTTGAAACGCAGCAGGAGTTGTGTAATCCTACTTCAAGCTGACTATTCCAGTGTAATCTCCTGCTCAGTACACACAAGTCACTTTTGACTGCTTCATAAAAGATTCAAACTCTGTCTGGCCATCTGTCATGCACCTCATGTCTGTCAGACTTGCACGTCGTCTGCCCCTACGCATCATTTACATTTATGAGCATTGAAGCAATTTGTGAAAATTGCTGTTGATTGTTCTGTCTTTGTGCCCCAATGTCCAATGCTAGCACACCAGCAGCGTGGTTTAACACGAGATGAATAGGTGAATAGACCATTATGCTTTGCACGTGCCACAAAGGACTATTAAACTAGGTGCCTGTGCTCTATTAATTTTGCCTGTGGGGACTCCACACACGGGCTTACCTCCAATGGAAAATTGTCACAACCAAAAGGTCAAAGTCTGTGGTTCTATTTTGTGTTTCTGCAATGCTTTGAAAACTGGAACATGTTTGGTTACCAAGAGCCACCAGAGCAGACCCAAAGGTTCTAATCTCTCGAACACTGGAATATTTGACAATTAGTCCAAATATATTCCATAATTTGCATTCAAAGCAACATTCCACTGGTTTGCTTAACACTTTCCCATGTGAAGAATATGGAAGATTGACTCATCTAGCCATACCACCTCTCCACACTCCATCACTGACGACCAGGGCCTGGGATTTTTGCACGACTGAATTCTCCGATGTGCATTCATCGCTGTAATGAGGGGTTTATGCACTGTGACTCTGCTAAAATATCACTCTCCATGAAATTGTTGACAGTCTGTTCTTGCTGACACAGTGATCACGTTTTTGGCTTTGGCATTCTCACTCACCTGAGGAAGTGTTGCTCATTTCCTTTGCATGATACCCAAATTTACAGGTCTCAGCACTGTTGACCAGAATGTCTGACCCTTTTTCCTCATAATCTTCTCCAACACCTGTAGTGAATGCCATTGTCCCTCAAAATCCAGCTATGCAGCCTTTGCATCAGTAGCAGCTGCCACCCGTTCCTTCGAGTGAATCTTCTTTCAAGGGCACTTCCTTTCCATCCTGGTATCTTGATCTAAAATCAGGATCAACTTGGCCTGCTTAGCTCTTTTAACTTGACACAGCGTGATTGGATGTTAATTGCCAGCGATTGTACTAAGCTGTGCACCTGTGAGGAAGCATCTGCATGTGTGTGCAAAATGTACCGTTTTGATAAGGACACCAAGTTTTGAAAACAGGTGAATACAGAGTGCCTTCAATATGGTTTCTGTTGAATAGCCAGCAGGGGCTTCCAATCTGCCGCTGCAGGATGTGGTGTCTCTGAGAATATCAATTCTCACTTGATCTATTGCAGTACATCAGTAAACAGTTTCCTAATGAAGTAATCGTCTGAAATGCTGGTAGTAGTGCAGTAATTTCTACTGTGTACATTGTGGTCTTCGGTAGAGAATCTTTTGAAGGAATAAATGTCAGTTTAAATTATTATTTAGTCATTAAAGTGTGTGTGGTCACATATGCACACATGCATTTCCTATCTATGTGAGTATATGGTATGTATGTGAATGTGTGTGTGCAAGTTTGTGTTTGATCTCGATGGAAAACCCTTTTGTTAAGACATAGTGATTCTGCAGCACCTCTGGGGATTTTTCAGCTCTCTTTACAACAGCTCTCCTTTTATTTCCTGTCTTTATTCTTGGCATGCAATGACCGAGTCTTGCTAAGATACAATGGGTTATTTCGGCCAAGAAGCCAGCAATACAGAGGCAATCAACAATAACAAACCAAAACAGCTTTGCCATCAACGTCTGCAGAAACAGTCACAAGGATAGTCAAACTACACAGAGCCAACTGTGCAGCTGATCATGAGTATGCATTGTCGTGCTGTGGAGGTTAATCTGCATTTTGCTGCACCATAAGATGTCACCAGTGGAAACAAAAGAGCAGAACAGCAAAGGTGAACTGAGGACTGTTGACACTGGCACATCAGAAACAACAAGCGTCATGCGATGTACATAGAAAATGTCAAAAGGATTCTATATATGATCTGATCTTATGAGGTTAGGAATGTGTTTGAATGGATGCATTTTACCCAATAAGCAACGAAAACTAAAAAAATTATTTTCTCAGTCTCTGTGCTATCCCCAGGCATCCATCTTCTGTTGCAATTTTAAGGGAAATTCTAATGGTTCCTTACTATGAAGGAATCACTGAATGCTATAAGAATTGAAAAGAAACACTACCAGAATCATTAATTTACAATGACTGCAAACGGTATGCAGTAAAGGGGGCTGTTGCTGTAGCCATATGGATAAGTGGCACTTGAAATACGTTTGAAATACCTGCTGTAAGAAGTGGACATGTGACCCCTTCCACACCAAGCAACAAATGCCTGCTAATGCAAATGATTTTGAATGATCGTATCCATATGAATCTTTGAGAGAGAGAGACAGCGCATGCATACTATTTACTAAGGATGAGAAGCAAGGGATCAATACCACAGGCTGAGATGTGTGCTTTTTTTTTTTTTTTCTTAGAGGCTGCAATGATACACAAACGCAGACTACATCTTCAGGGAGACAGCGAGATAAAGATTTTATCAAGAAGAATGTAGGATTCTATCAGCTATTCTGCCTGAGTATGGAGAAAACAAACACACCGAGACACTGACACCGAGATAAAGTTTCACATCTCAGGTGTAACTATCTTGCATCTCTATAACCTTATGACTATCTTGCTTTGATCTTGTCGAGGAATTAAAATGTCTATCGGTGCCTTCTTTATCTATGATGCCTTTTCACTTGCTCCTCTTCTCCCCTCCCTCTCCAACTCTCACCCTAAGTGGCCAGTTGTCAAAGTCAGCTGAAGCCCAGTTAATGAAGAGGTAGATTTATTAGCGAGACATCAGGGGGAGAGGTTGGGGAGGAGGGGGGGGGGGGGGGGGGGGGNNNGAACCCCAAGAAACCAGCAAGCAAACACAGTCACTAAGTGTGCATACCAAAATCCAGAGCGGGAGGGAAAAGAGGGGGATGAGATGAATAGAGGAAGATAGAGAAAGTAAGAAAAGGGGGGAAACTGGAGGTGTTTAAGAGGGAGGAAGAGAAGTAGAGAGGAGCCCGCCAGAGAGAAAGGGGGGAGCGGCAGGTTCCCTCTCTTCTATCCTCTCTCCAGCAGTGGCTACAGAACAAGGTCTTACCGTCTGTTGTAGGTCTGGAATTCCAATGCGGATGACCACAGTGTTGCCTGTCGGTTCCTCCATTGGTCCTCTTGCACTGTGGCTCCGCTCTGCAGCGGGACGGAAAGCCGGAACACCGACGGGAACGGGAATGCCGCTGTCCTCTTCCCGGGAGCTGCCGCTGTCAGTGCTGGCCCCCTGGCTGCCGTTTGCTGCGTGCGTGTTTGGGTGTGTGAGTGTGTGTGTGTGCTGTTGCTGCTGCTGCTGGTCCTGCCGTGGAGGGCTGGGTGGCTCATGTTTGCCGGCTGCCGGACGCAGAGGCATGCTCTGTGTTAGGGGCTCGGTCTACGTCTCTCTCTCTCTCTCTCTCTCTCGCTCTATGCACAGACACACACACGCGCACACACACACACACACACGCACACACACACACACCGATGGCTCTCGCTCACACTAAATGCACACACCTCTTGCAGCGTGCATCACTCGCCTGGGAGAAGAAAAAAAAGAGTGAGGGAGAGAGAAGCAGGGAAGGAGGGTGGCAGAGGGGGAATGGGTAAAGAGGAGGGGGGGTAAGACAGAGGGATGGAGGGTAAAACACAAAAAGATGATAAGTGCCAAGGGAACTTGAAACTAACAACATAGTAGACATTCTAAGATGGAGCAAGATTCAATGAATTACTTCCAAAATGGTGTGAAATGTAACTGAGGTCTCTCCCATATTAGAGGCATAAAAAGCAGCATTCAGAAAAAGAACGGTTTATTAAAGGCATCACATGTAGAGAACATTGACCATCGACTCGTGAACATGCACACAATGGTGTTAATGCGACACTGCTGTAAAATAAATAAACAAAGCTACTGTTGCTCCTCCTGTGGTCTGACCGCGGGAACAGGGGGGGGGGATGGGGTGGGGGTTGGGGGGGGGCAGTTGGGTAGGGGTTGTTTGGTCAGATCAATGCTGGCCAGCATTCGGCCTTGGTGCTTTGCTCTATCTATCTGTGGGGGTGTGGCTGATCAAACACCGAGACACATGCAGGCCAAACAATTCTACAGACGAGGTGTTTGTGGGAGTTTGAGTTCCGAGGGCCGTTCTCATGGGCGTATTCATGTATTCATTTACTACTTCATTTCAAAGGCCCTGTGAATACCTGAAACAGTGATTGCAACAAACAAAGAATCAATCTGTACTTCATCTTGATCTATGAACCCTGTGAAACAGGTGTCCCAAATGGTCGCCAATGTGATGGCGACGTTTTTTGTCACAAAGATGTATGTTGTTTTTGTATTCCTCGATCAATCTACTCATTGGCGTATGCAGGCAATGCAATCTTTTCAATAGAATTGATCTGAAAACGTAGAACAATGCTTGAATACTCCGAGTTTACTTCGCTAGTTGAGCAGTGATAATGAAAGGGAAAAAGTGCCATAAAACATTTGTGGCAGGTCTGTAAATTATTAATTGTGATCTTAAGTCAGCGCTAAGATCCATTGTGTTCTCTGTGCCATCATTGCCTGAGCTGAACCATCAGCTCAAAACAGCATTTCCCCAAGAAAATGGGGCTCATTCACAAACGCGTGTTGAAATATTCTTATTCTACCGTCACGCCTTTATTTCTTCATGCAAGGACGTCCGTTTGGGGTAACATGAAGAGAGCGATGTTGATTGAAGTTGAGATTTTGAGAGAACTATACTGATCTGAAAGGTAAAAAGAAGAAACTTCACATCCACAGAAATAGAAGTGATTGTGAGTTAGGTGGAAGGCTGAACAGAAGACTTTTCAGGAGAATGTCCTCGTGGATGACTGAATTTTTTAATTGAAATAAACTTTGTCTCGAGACTTGACAAAACATGTCTGTACATGCATGGGTCTTCCACAAAAAATCCAGATGAAAAAAAGAACATTCGAACAGATAGCAGATAGCATCTACTCTGTGTTCAGAAGCTTGAGGAGAAACTTGATAGTGAGACTATAGTGAGTAGCTGCAACAGTGACTTCTACTGACACAAGTGATAATTACAGGATGCTGCTACATGCAGAGAAAGGCAATTCTCTAGCCATGTCATCTTCAAACACTCCATGCTGCCAGTGGGTAAATAGACCAATGGCACCATGGACCTTGATTCTAGTCAAGTGAAGTTACCTCCTCATGATGCAACAAGGGATCATAGTTCACAGAAGGGTAAATGTACTAACCCAGTGCTCAAACTTTTTCAAACACTGACTTTTTAAAAGCAAGGAACACACAGGTGGAATAATGGTTGCGTTCCATTTGTAAGTGTGTTTCTCTGGACTCCATGTTCATAGACACGACTTGCTGATACAATTCCCTGGAATGGAGCCATCATTTATGTATTATTTATACCTGCTTGTCCTTATTTCGCTGATTTCTGCTGTTACAAGTGTCTCTTGCTATGGGTCTGAATCCAGCTTTGGTTAAAATCATCTCTCGTTTGAAAATGATGACTTAGGTGATTACTTAACTATAGAGACTAAGAGTGAGTGACGACTAAACAGTCATCAGTAATCAATCAAACTTTACTGGGTGAATCAACTCTTGAAGAAACTCAACCCCCTATCCTTTTCTACATCCTGTAAAGTTTTTGTGTATCTGTCTGGATTTCTTGTCTAGTTTTTTTTGCTAAAACTGAAGTCACAAGAAGACAAGAAAAGAAAACAAAGACAAGATTGTCTAAAAATACATAAAACACATGCAAAGTTGAATAATACTTGGACTTCATAATGAGTATGACTATGTAGTACTGAAGAGGGGTGAATACCCCAGTATTCCAGAGGCTGGCATGTGAGTGCTCCACCACCACTGGACATTACACAGTGTGTAATCCCATTAGAGTGGGAGAAAAGCATGGCAGGGAGTCCTAATATGGGAGAGGATTTAGTAGATCACACTACCTGCATGCTCCTCAAGCCTGCAAGATCTTCAGGGCAAGGAAAATTGATCTTGGTCTTGGTAAGGCCTTGTTGTATTCACTTTTTATAGACATTTTCAGCCCTTTAACCGTTCCAACTGCAAACACATTTTGATATATTTTCAATCTCAAATCTTTTGACAATATACTTGCAAATGTTTGGTGCTAGCTATTTGCAGTGCTGTAAATATTGCCTGCCGCACACAATTATTCAAACTCTTATCCTGATTATCTGATGACAATAATTATGTAATAAATAACAAAATCAAACAGCTGAGCTCTAGGAATGTGGCGGGACCTTACATGGCTTGCCAATAAGCAATAATGATTCCCGAGACAGCTGAGAGAGGACCAGAGACGGATTTCACCCTACTTGCATCATACAATGATAAACTGCACTATACGGGGAACAGTATACTTATCTGATGCTAAATGTGAGTTCTGAAAAAGGGACAACAACATGTATAGTCAATGATTTGAAGTTAGTAGTCGTAACTAGAAGTGGGTGATAAGTCAATCATACAATTTATCATCTTTCTTCACATGTGTGTGGTGATTAGATTAACAAACCCCTGTCTAATGTGTGTAATGATCTGATTTTATCACCGACCTGCAGAGAATCGGCTGGCAACAGAGCTCATTTAAAACCATATGAGAGCTCGTGGTGTATCTATAGGTTAACGCTGCATCCCAGATTCACTCCCATTGCTCGGGAACATTAAGAGAGTGGACTAGAATTATAAGGAGGCTAGCTTCCATGCCTCAGCTAACAGCCATTGCTTCTCCTCTCCTCTCCTCAGCTCAGATCTCTCTCACCCACCCCCCTCTCAACCCCATCTTTTGCGCTTCAGCCCAGTGAAAACAAAGTGAATAATTCATGACCATACAAAGCAGCGCGTGCGTGCATCCAGTTCAATATATGCAAGTATCAGAAACATCCGCTAGGCTTTAAAGTCCTTGCCATAGAGCTGTACATGAGGACATTCACAAACGCCGCCGAGGTTCACCGTCGGCAATCAACAAACTCCACACCTGCTTCTCTTCACGGCAGCCGCGCCGGAAAGAAAAGGATGCCGGGGCAAGTGTGTGTTGGGAGGGGGGGGTGTATGAGATGAAGGTAAGCAGTTGGCTGAGGGAGCGTGAAGCAGAGAGGGTCAGAGAAGATGCAGCTGAGTCAGTGGGCCAAAAAAAAAAAAGAGTTGAGAGAAAGGAAGCGTGGAGGGAGAAGGAGGATGGTGGCGGCGTGAAGACAGAAAAAGAGGAGGTGTGTGTGTGGAGGGGGCGGCGAGCGAGAGGGTGGGAGAAACGAGGGGAGAGCATCACACAAACCAGCCACATTGCCCGTGGCCTGGAGTAAATGTGATAACTGTTCACAGGCCCCATCAGAGGCTGCTTCACGCTCCTCTACACCTGGTAAAGCAAATGTCATGGCCACTCACAAACTGAAGTCACCCGGGGCCACATTTATTCACACACACATACTCGCGCTCTTTATCTCGCCGTCCCTTAAAACATTGTTATTCATTCCATCTCCCATTCACTTGATATCTCCCTCTTCCCTCACAGCCAAACGGGTAATCCATTGGTAAGGCTGAGGAGCATCAATCAATATGGAGAATATGGTTTTTATCTCTCTGCTGAGGTGCAGTTGTGTTTATGTTGGAGAGGGATTTCTACAAGATACCACATGTAAAAGAAAGATTTGGCTTTCAGTGAAGCTGACCCTCAGGATTGAGCAGAAAGACGAGAAAAATCATGGTTCGAGGCGTAC
>CAESWR010000389.1:141832-157651 GCA_903171835.1 Mullus surmuletus
TCTCAAAAAGAAATGTAGGATTGCAAATATCTATGTAGATGCATTTGATGCTAATTTGCATATATATTCACACACTTGGCCTGACATGCACACACACACATGCTGTAAAATGCCAGCTCATACGGATTAGCCGCTCAATGTAAATAAAACACTGCCTAACCCATCCAGAGCCCCGGGGCCACACGTGGAAGCCCCATATGGAAAATTATCCATGCGCTAAAAAGCTTTTGGAATCAATATTCTACAGTAGCTGCATCACATCCCAAAGCCACAGTGCCCATTCAGTTCACATGACCCGCAGATGTGCCCCTACTTCTCGCTCTCTGTCACACTTAGCTGACATACATGGAAAATGGAGTGCCATTGCGAGCCGCAGCCGGGTTTAATGTTATTCCCTTTGAGTTATAATATCGGTATTTGTTTTGACTTGGCAAGCAGAAGAGAAATCCTGCTTGGCAAGCTACTTCACTATAGCTTTTCAATCCGTCACCCCTGCAGACCATCCTGCAAACGTGACAAATTGTCATAGAGAAACATTTTAATAATATGGGAAACCTACTGCATCTCTTTTTGCTTATGATGCAGAGTACATCTGAGGACACGGCTTTTCCTGCGCTCGCACTGCGTCTGTGCAACACATCACTGGAGCTGTGAGACTTGATTATTTTCTCAGAGAACAACACAGTCCAATGCAAATGCCAAATCAAACGGTGATGCACAAAAATAAATGAATAAATCTGTCATATTACTTAAGTCGTGATAAGGCACTGTTTGTGATTCTGCACATGATCACTGCATATACCTGTCCATGACCACGTATCTTCCTCACCTGCTTAAATTTCTCTTTTCATCTTTTCTTTTGTTTCTCCTCCTCATTCTCAAACAACTCTGGCTTATCTGCCTTCCTGTTTCTGAATTCAGTTTTGGTGACCACCAAGTGAGGATGTACAGTATCTGTTGATCTCTGTGTTTCCAGGGTTGCTGCTGAGTGGCAGCTGGCTCTTTGATGCAGCCTGCCTATTAATAATCAATGGCTCTCCCCAGAGACAACTTCACAAAGCCTGCCAGCCAATTAAGGCTTGTTTCATACCATGCACCATAATATCCCTTCACATACCTCCACGGCTGTTAAAATGGAAAGTGGTAGATGCTGGACAAGTCAAGAAGTCATTGTGCCGTGCTCGACTTAATGCTACCAAATACAGTACAGTGCACACTTTACAATTTGTGGATATAGTAAGTTCTCACAATTAATATATCTGAATTCCAAACTTTTTTTGCTGATAATTTTCAAATTGAAGTCACATGTGATTTTGACTGTGTGGCTGGTGGGACATTATAAAGCAGTGAAATCACTAGGAAGTTGATGATCGACCAACATTTAGACAGTTTTGAATCTTAACCCACATGGCCCATAACATGGACATGGGCTCCCCCAGCAGAAACTTTCACATCAGCTCCCTCATTGGGTAATTGCCAGCATATCATCTCCTCACCCAGTGAGCCAACTGCAAAATTATGAGCACACTGCATGCACACATGATGCCCTGTTCGCTAATTGTTTGGCAAAACCTGGTGGCTGAAGTCCATACCCCAGTATGTGGCCATATCAGGTGTTTCCCGTCACTGCTCAAAAAAACACATCTACTATGTTAATAATTAATAAGGGGCTGATCAAAAGTGCGACATGTAATAAGAGATATGCCATCATACCATCTCAGTGGTATGCAGTGGCTTCTGTGATACACTGATCATTTATTAAACCAATGTCTTTGTCTGTGACAAAGAAAAAGAAGGCGTTGGGATGAATCCCTTGGGGTGAACTAAAGACTATATGTGTAATAATATTGTATAGATCAGGACACAAGTAATTTCAATGTGTAAACAACAGAAAAGGGCTTTTGTTGCCTATTTTGACAGACCAGACAGGCCTTACAAATGCACAACTGGCTAATTACTCTGTGCAAAATCAGTGACACGAGCTAATTCTCTTGCTTTAGCAGCAGGAATCATGATGTACTAATGAAGCGGTGTTAATATGGAGGTGCCTTCTGCAACTAATTATATTGCCATCCAGCCGCAATGTTCAGCTATCGTCTGGCATCTTCCCTACACAAAGTCAGAAATATTTTAAACTGTTTTGCCCTTAAATCGATAAATATAAACAAAACAGTGGATATTTGAAATACTAAGAATGAAAAGGTTGTTTCTCCATGTTAATTAAAAAGCAACTAGTGAAATAGAGGATTACCAAAAAAACCCCACAACAACGATACATAACCACGAATAGTCATGTCCCTCTCAACCAGTAAGCCATTTCTAAGTCATCTATCCCAAAGCTTTTATGACTATTGATCTGTCATTTGTGAGAGAAATATACTGTATCTGGGTCACAATTCAGTCCAGAGGCACTCTGACACCTCAGAATGAAGCTCTGATCTGGGACGTCATGCAAAGCAACATCAATCAAAAAGTTTTGAGTGGTGTGCATGTGTGGTTTGTGGAGAAACACTGAATCTGGGAAAAAATGGAGATCAATGGCATCCCCTGCATAATGACAGGAGAGGGGAAAATGTATTGGTGTATGACTAAGCAAACCTCCACTGCAGTTATAGTACAATCTTCCTGATGCACACTCAGATTTGAATTACATAATAAATGTGGACAAGGGAAACAGAAAGTCAACTTGTCTGTGAAACCCATTTAAACAAAGTTCGCTATATGCAATGTTGGTGAAATAACTCTTGATCTTTACCTAATGCTGTCAGGTTCTCTTGTGCAAGCATTCATCCCACTTGAAATGCAGAATTTGGATGAGTGCGATCACGCATATATTTGCTGTGCTGCCGCTTGTTCTTAGTAAAATGTGGTGCAGTTAGATATCCCGGAGACCGACTGAGTATTGTCATTGTCTCTTTTTATGTTGCAGTCTGAAATAATGAGGTTTGCTTGTGTTTTGATTTTATTTTTCTCACTCTTTGCTGCCTGATGGTTCAAACCGCTTTTCAATGGCTCTTCTGTGAGTGAGGTGTATTTGGTGTGAGACATGAGGCATGGAGAGGTTTAATTCTCTTCACAACTACCCATTCACACCGCTCTCCAAGGTGAATTTGTCTGATGTTAACTGTGATATTTTTTACGCAGGTTTTTTCGGGATGCAACTGCTTATATCGTTTAACTATCATGGATACACACACACACACAGCAATCATGTGATGTGACTCCAGTAACCCTGATTCTGCACAACCCATTTGCACACAGATCCTTAACGGTGACCTCATGAGGAGGTAAAACATCGAAATCACAAAAACTGTGAGGATGTGAATTACAACGCGCAAGCCTGTGTTGATTTTTGTACGAAGACTGGAATAGCTCTTCACAGCCTCTTCATAGTTATGCAAACAAGTTGTTGAATTGTGAGGCTTCATCAAATGAGATAGCAAAAACACGACGCACCAGTAGTATCAAGGAATCATCCGAGAGTGGCAGACTTAATCTCTGTCAAATTGCATGTTTGTGCGTGACTTGGCATGAATAGTATTTGCTTCACCCCATGATGCGTTATGTAACATACCATTGAACAGTGATTTGTAATCTAATCATATGAACCTATATATTTCAGAAAACAATCTTCTTGCTATATTGAAGTAATGCGTAAGATAAACAAGTAATGATACTAGAATCTGACTCCTTTTGTGCATATGTTGTAATCAGAGTTTCTCAATGCAATATTAGTGTAGCTTGTCTGGCTGCACGTGTGATTAGGTCCTTGTGAAACCCTTCAATAAATCACTTCAATCATTTTCCTCCTCACATTGAAATTGCAATTTGTCCTAATGTAGCATAACACACCAGTCCGGACGAGGACTAATGGTCGTGGTTTTTAGTGCATGAGGCCACAGACTAAACCTGCACTTCTGTGGATTTACTTATTTTGATAATCTTGTCACAGACTCATGTCATTATATCCCCATTGCCCAAACAGCATTCTAAATGGTTATCTCCAGTCAGTGAGCCAACATGGGCTGCTTTGGCTGCCATCCACTGTCAGCTGTTTGTTCTATTATAAATATGTCAAACTGCTATCACTGAGCTGCGCAGTGTTGGGAATACATTTGAAACAATACCTGGAACAACTGTGACCCCATAACAAATGTTAATACATTCTTTATGCTTACTTTTCACTTTACAAGTTAGAGTTTATCTGTATTTCACATAAATGCATGAGCAAATCCAGATTCTGAGAAACATCATCATTTGTTAAATCTAAATTCAGATTTTCTGCCTCTATTGTATACATCCAGCAAACAGTGGATGTTTGTTTTACAATAAATACTGAAAATGTTACAAGGTTTGTCATGTAGGCGGGACATGAGGTCATGATGCAGGTTGAAATTAGTCGTTCTTTCCGTTTTTATGTATTTAGACAGAATTTCAAAGTGCATGCTCAAGGTAGGTTCAAACAACATGACCTTGAATCGGCTGCAAAGTATGTCTGATGCATATACCGCTTAGATTACACAGGCAAGTATGCACATCATCACACACAGCTATAATTCTGACCCGCATCTGTTGGCATGGCCTACTCCAAAACCTTTTGCATGTCTGTCATTTTTCAGCCAAGGGCTATAAAAATTGATAACTAACTGTTGGTACTCCTTTCCCTTAATACCCATTCCCATCGCCACATATCTCCCTTTGCTCATCCCCCTCCCCACCACGAAATTCATCTGTTGTCGATGTGTCGTGACTGTCTGCCAAGTGCAGTAATTACAGTACAGCAGTAGGAGCAGAGCAATAGAGAGCGAAGCAGCATATCAAACATGACTGCACAGGGCGATGGGTAGACTGTAAAAACTCATTCTTAGAACTACAGGCTGCAGCGTGCCACAGAGAACCAACGCTACAACTAATAGTATCTTTAGTTCCCCTTATGTATTACACACAATATAGCATGTACACAGAATACAGAAATAAGGAAACCAGTTCCATAATATAAATCAAGATTAGCTTTACATCCTGTCAGTAAACAACTGTATTCATATATTTTCCGCATTCCCAGGTTACAATATTCATGCTGTCATGAACTGATAAATACATAAGAACTGCGAGACGCCTAATGATTACAGACTCCTACATATCTACTTTGTGCCTAAAAAAGCTGAGATCTCTCAGACACACTCTCTCTCTCTCTCTCACACACACACACGCGAGACGCAGACACACGGACTCACACAGCTGTTGATGTATTGCCTATTACACTGCAATGACAGTGCGGGGAGTCAGCCCAGAGCACTGGATAGTTTATGATGTTGGGAATAATAGGTGCTGTTAAAAATAACTTTATTATCAAATGCACCTTGGAGACAACAGTGACGTGGAAAAAGAGGGCACTCTGTGACGAGACGCGAGGGGGAACGCGTCGCTCTTAAAGCACGGGCTTGTGTGGGAGGGGTTGCCACATAACGCCCTGTCACAAAGTTGCCAGAAATGTGATTGTAGCAGAGACAACAGCACTGATATGTCAAGATTAGAGACAGCTACAAAAATAGAATTTTTTGTTGGGGTTTGTAGAATTTTCTAAATGATTATAGCTTCGATATGCCTTTAGAGAGAATCCTTAAAAAATATTAGACGTTATAAACTACAACTGAGGGGGGATTAAATGCACGTGCATGGAAGTAGAGCTAAATGAAAAATACAGAGGTGTGCAAAAAGCACATTTCCCTCGCTTTCACTCACACACACACCCCACACACTTTTGCAATCACGGCTTCTTTCATACTTTAAAATGCAACATCATCTAAGGCTGAAAGTTAAAATGTGTGCACTAATGTATACACACACCTTTTTAGGGTAGATGCACATTGCCTCTGGAAAGGACTTGGAGATGAAGTGTTCATTTCTCTAAAGCCACCACCATGGGTTAATACCTCTAATTCTGAATCCACAGGGATCCGAGTGCTGATTTTTTCTTCGTAGTGTATGTTGGACAGAGTATGTGTGTGCATTTAAAATTGCCATCCTTCAGCATAATTGCAAGCAGAGAAAAACGATTCGCCTTTTATTCTCAGGGGCAACGAATTAAAAAGCTTTTGTGTCCACTGCCTCTTTCCGCCTCATGAAGAAAGCAAAGAAGTATGGAAAAATGGAATTGTAGACCGTGAAAGCCTGTCACTCACCCTTTCACACATCTGTTCCTTGTGCCCATGCAATATTTATAAGATGTTTTGCAAATGTTACTTCAGACATTTTGGTCAACAAGAACCAGGGATCGAGCCCCCAAGGTTGACCCTTATGGTACAACACAGAAAGCACAGACCACTCTGCCCGCATGAGCTAACAGTTTGGATGATGGCTGCATAAAAAGACTCACACAGAGCTTTGGCCCTGCCAGTGAACCAGATGTTTACAACAAAAATGTCTGAAGATCTTCAGGGGTGATATAATGAGGCCAGCAATGAGTACTTTACGCACAGAACAGCTGTCCAATGCCGCCTGCACGTAAGCGCACACACACATACACACACCCAAAATCAAGTTGATATTAGGCTGTGCTCACAAAGAATTGGGGCATTTTAGCAAAAGGCTCAGACCCAGTAGTAGCAATAGGAATTATAACTGATGATGAAGATGAGTGAATCCAAAGTTCATTTCCCGTTTTAGATAAAGTCAGCATTCGTCTCTTTCAAAGCTTTGTCATTATCGCTCAGTCATTTATAAAATTGCCAACATAGTAACCATGACAACAGAGTAAGAAGTCAAAGACCAGTCTCAGTCAACAAAATAATATACAAATGAGGCCCCAAATTTGCCTTCATTATGGGGCCCTTTGCTCTGTTGAAAATTCAATTTCTTCAACCTTCCCAGTGAAGATATGTACAGTTTGAAATCCAGACAGTGACAAAGATTATCTCTTTAAACCCCTCACACTACAGGATAATCTTATCAGATAATCTGTTCTGAATAGCTTGTATTCTGTGAGGTATTAAGTAAGCATTGGACAGAGTACAGTACAAGACAAAATAGTTTTACTCTGTATAATTGAGACCAGAACGTAAATCAATCAATGAATCTGTGATTGTTTGTGACAGCAATTTGAACATGAAAACTATTGTGCACTGGCTGGTTTGCATCTCAGCTTGCATGGAGGGTGGATACCTCAACCTGCATTTTCAGTTTTTGGTCAAAAGCATCACCTAAGAGCAGTCAGTATTATTTTAAAATGTCCCCGATTCCCATGCATTCATTTTTCAAACATCTGCACCTCAATCCCTCGGTAGTTTGAATATGCACATAAGAAACGTTATTATAGGAACCTACTCTTTAGTGTTTCACCTTTGAGAATGAGTTCACCATCATCTCAAGAGGTTAGTCAAGACGAATAAAACGAATGAGTGGTCTTGAAATTAACCTTACAATCATTATAATATATGCTGGCTGGTCTCATTTTTCTGACTTCACCTCGGAGGAATATGAAGAAAGAATATCATGCACGATATCAGATGAACTGATAACATATGTACAACAAGTGGTCTGAATCACGATCAAGAGTTGGATTCTCATGCTGCAAAGTGTGATGATCCTGGAGGGGAGTAAATTAAGCTGACTAAAAAAACGTAAATCTGCAAATGAATACATGTCCATACCAGAGAATGCACTTATCGTGACATATAGATGCAGTCAGGGAGCAAATGTGGCCATCTGTACCAACAACTAGTCACATCGGAAAAAAAGCTCAAAGCAATTACTGGTATGTGAAGCATCTCCTGTCAGTCCGTCCTCGGTTCTGTCAATAGCGTTCTCGAGGATCATCCTCTTAAACCTGAGGTGTTATTCAGAGGTGTGTATGTGAACATCCTTTGTGTGTAACAGCATTAAAAACTTTAAAAACTGTAAATCTCAGCTGCATGGCCATCCCATTTAAAGGAGACTCATCTTCATCCTGGGCTTAAACTATTCAATTAAATTCAGCCGATTCAGTAAATGTTCCCAATCGGTTTCTAACAGCACTTCAACATATTGCACTTGCACTCAATTGGATTTCCGGACATTCTGCCGGTCACAAATAATTAAAACATGACCCTAATTATTGTGCATGCAAGCTAGAGAGAAAAGAATTTCCCCCAAATTATTTTTCCCAGGACCAGATTTAGGTGGCAGATTTTGTATAGAAATGTTCTTCTGTGGAATCACTTCTAAGCCTTCAAAGGCTTAAGGGGGAGAGACAGACTGAGGGAAGGAAGAGCAGGAGTGAGGGAGGATTAGTGATGTGGAACTAGAAAAAATAAGGCAGCCGAAAAATCAATCAAGCAACATTTTCTCAAAATCTGGCCATTCTTTGTCCAATATGATGCCATTAAAGTGCAGTTTAGAAAGGAATACATTACTTAATAATAAGAGGTGGTGGATATTTATCAGCTTATTTTCAATTTTAGTCTGGTAAGTGGGAAAGTCCAAAGAATGAACCTCTAATTGATCACTGGGTCAGTTTATTTGTTTATTTTCACGCTGGCCATCCAATTACATCATACAGAATGTGATGTGAGTAATTCCATATTCCAAATTGGTTAAGATGAGTTCAGTGCCATACAAGGGCTTTATGACAACAAATGCGTGTGGTAAATTGTATTCTGGTGTAATCTTCCCAGTACCTTTGGGACGGTGTAGAGCCCCGCCGACATTCATATACACAGAGAAGTGTTGAGGCATTTGTTAATCTTGTAAACATCCTTTCACTGATCTCTCATTAATGCAGCCCAGAGGATAACAGAGAGCCAGATAAAGACGGAGAGAGGAAGGCAGCGAGTGAGGGAGAGAGAGAGAGAGAGAGAGAGAGAAACATGCATTTAAAATTGAGTCAATTAAGTGCCAGTGTAAAGGCAGATCTTTCCCCTCTTTTTACCAATATGTTTATGCATGTCATGCTAATGTCAAAGGCTGCATCTGGAAAAAGCTACAAAGCGAAAGGTCTTGTGATTACGGTTCAAAGTCATGTGTGTCCGTGTGTTTGGGCGTGCAAGTTGGTTTCAGACACTGGCTGCCCCCAGAGTTTTGTTTTTTGGTTTTTTTCTATGACAGTGTTGGTGAGCTTTGTTTGATGCTCCATTCAGCAAGTGTGCGTTTGCGACAGTGCTGGTGTGTGGACAAAAAAAAAACACTAGCACAAAAATGGGGTCTGCATCTATAAGCAAATCATGATGGTGCTCCATCAAATTAATCCGGGAATATTCAAAAGCAAAATAAAAGAAATGTCACCCCAGAGGCGTTACCGTGCACTCGAGCACATTACCTCTGCCAAGGTCCATATAATATTCCTGGAGGAAAATACCATGCCCCTTAAATTGATTTTTAAGTTCACCTTCTTCACCAAGTTTAACGGAAATTTTCAAGGGTTTTTTGTGTAATCCTGCTGACAAGGGCAATGTGGAAAATATTGCTCCAAGTTTAGTGGAGCAACCCCAAAATGTAATGGGTTCTTCCTTGGCCCACACCCTCCTCTATTAGTTTGGGCGTCATTCACAAAATCCTAACCGCTCTTTTTGAGGTTTTGTGTCCATAAAATAATATTTTTAGATGATTCTAACAGTGACAATACAGTAGCCATGCGTTTAGTATTGGACAATATGGGGGGAGGGAGATTCTGCAGGCTGGTCTGGGAGAGAAACCAGTAAAATCAGAGCAGACACTGAGACAGATGGTGATTTTACACCATCATGGAAAAAAGAAAATGGCTCTTTAACATCAAACCTCAGCATATTACTTTGAAACCAGCTGGCCAGACACAAAAAGGGATCACGAGTCTGGGGAAGCAGCCAGGCTCTGAAGCAGAGGTGCTGGAGAAATGGCAAACCCGGGCAAGATGGAAAGCAGCCCCTCCATACTGCTCTCTGAAATGTCCTCATAATTGCGATTCGATTTGGGTGTTTTGGGAGATAGCGAATGATGAAATAAAGGCAGGCAAAGGGCAAAAGAGAGAATTGCGCAGAAAAATATTTAGACCCGAGTTCTAAAAAGGTTATCACTCAGATCATCTCGTAACTTGGAACTAAGCCTTTAAAACCACCACAATAATCAATGGTGTCCAGTCCGTTGCAGTATTTAATGACAAGTGTCCCTGCTCTGCGCCTTTTTGCATTCCATCTTATCTGCAGTACCTACTTCCTCATGCACAGATCGCGCGCTCACTCTCCATCAAGCAAGTGGAGTTACTTTGCATAATTATTGAATATAAATGCCGGCCGATGGTACTGCGAGTGCTGATGCTGAGTCTGATGAGGACAGCCATGCCCTGCTAAATGTTTTAGGGCGACGGTTGTCACATGCACATATAATTCAACACATGCCTCGTCTCTGTTTGGGCTAATGTATTCCAAATCAAATGTTTCATGTATGAGGAGATAATGTGGATATGACTGTTTGTTTTTAACCTTTGTCTGTATTTGTATGTTGGAATGAGCCGGATCATGGAATAAAAACCCAGCTATAAAATCAGTGGACGAAATTAGATGAAACTGAGGAGCTCTCCCAAAAAAACTTATCATCTATCATTTGCCCTTTATTGTACCCCAGAGGGGAAATTCCAAGTTATCCAGAAATATTCAAATATTATTTTTGAAACAGGCCTTTCATACTTCCTGACAAATTGTGGATTGTGAGACAGTGGGGTTTTTCATATGTGTGTATTAGAGCTTCTCATGGCATAGTAAATTAATATATTCTAAGTAGGCCTTTAGTGAGTAAAACGTATCTCCATTCTAGAGGTCTGACTGATATTCACCTGTGTTAATGATCCATCACACCTAATTTCCGTCATATCATCTGCCTCGGGCAGGTGGTACTGCCCACTGTAAAGCACCTCATCACCCAGTGTGCATTCCACCGTAGCGTTTGGTCTCTATACAGTTAACACTGAACATTCCAGCCTGTGGTTGTCAGACACTTAATTCAAATTTTTCAGGCACATCCGAAGGAGAATATCTTGAAAGCAATATGTTTCCTGTTGCGCCTAAAGACATTCGGAAGCAATAATCCAACATTGCTTATGTATTGCCACCAATCTTGGCAATTCTTATATAAACTTTCTATATCTGACGGGACATGGATCTCTTAGACACAACGAGCACACTCAATGCAACTACACATTATTGCTTTATTGATGTAGGAGTCTCTGTTAGTACCGAAGTTCAGACTGTGTGTGGTTGTGAGTTCTTTGAAAAAAATAAGAATCAGCAATTCCAGGAAGAATGGTTGTTGATGTATTCCTCACTAGTGTTGTTTTTGATAATAATATGAGAGAAACAAACCTCCCTCCCTAACTCACTAAAAAATGCTAGTGCTGCAATAGAGTATGTAACGAAAATGGCCCGACAAATCAACTCATTAACACAGTGGTGGCAGGTAATGTACTGGAAATTGGCTCTGAATGTGCACTGCTTACAAGTGAGTCTGAAGCAGTATGATCCATGTCTTCAAAGGGCCTCTGCAATATAAAATGAAACCTGCTTCTCAGCAGTAGCATTATAAATACTACTTTTAATGCAACCTAACATTAAAAAAAAATGTACCAATGAGCAATATAGATTGATGCAACAGGTTTGTGATGAGAAAATGCGGCAAAAGCTTTTCACAGCATCACAGCAGAGTTTCCAAAATTTTTCATTTTCTTTCTCCTACCCAAACGCAAATGAAATGCAGATAAAGATCTTAACACTTCTTCTCCATCTTATCATGTTGCTGAATCCAACAACCATAACCAACATAATGAAACAGGCTCAGTATTCTCAAAAAAACATGCATCAAAAGCAAATAGAAATACTGTTGTATCCCACTTCTTTATTTATTTCTTTTTTCTATAAGCAGAGATCCATTCTGGTGCTGCTAAAATCAATAAAAATATCTCAGAATGATGTATTTACTCAGATTATTTAGGGTGTTCTATCAATTACAGTTACTTTCTGTTACTGACATTTTTAATAGACTTTAAATGCATTTAATATCAAAATATTTCATGTTGGACCCACTATTGAAACATGAATGAAGTGCACGTGAGACACACTCTGTAGCCAATAGCTGCCGAGCAGAGTCTCCCATCCTCCACCCTCCACGTGCACTTGCTTATTACTTTTCCTGTCAACTACACAGTTGCCGCACAGCAGAGTGGCAGACGATGATAATACCCTCTATAAAAGAAAAAACGAAAACACCAAAGTCTTATTCTTCAGCGACACATACCATGAGGTGTATTCATTGGAGGTCCCTGAGAGGTGGATCTACGCAGCATGAATCAAAGCAGTCCGTATCTTCCTTCGTGGAAATGCCAGATCTGGGGAGGCAGAGATCTTACGGTAAGAAGTAACAGAGGTAATAGGATCATGGCTGTCAATCTGGACTCATCCCAACACACGCCACAGGCTATAAATAACACTGCACATGCTAATACTGTTATTTACTCATTCTTCCACTGCCAGGCCCATCACAAGGGCGGGTCCTTTTCAAGTGGGAGGAAAAACAATATTTAGGATTTGTTTTGGCTGCTTATCATTATCATAAGCATCTAAATAGATATAATGAATTACAATATAGACTCAAGATAAACAAGTCACATCTAATTGTCACACCATTTACTGATGCAAAGATGATTAGATCAATGAATTATACATAAAGTAAAAAGTCCTAATGACATGGGTGCCTTGTGTTCAGATTAAAAAAAGCATGTCAAAGCACAAGTTTAGCCCAGAAGGATAAAGGTAGATTAAAGTTCAATGAGGATAGATAAAATGTAAACGGACTGATTCAAGTGTCTAACTTATAAATGACTCGTTAAATGTAAACGGAATTAGAGGCTTTCAGACCCAGCATGCAAAGTCCATCTGAAACACTGGAGCCAATGCAAGACTCCAGGGGTTCATATTATGTGAAGCACATCAAACAAAAGATACGAACATTCAAAGGAAAAAAAAGTGATGTGTGATGTGAGCAGAATGAGTTACATCATCTTAATTTTATTCAATGTTTTGCCCATATTGGAAATTTCACACTGCAGTGGGGAAACACAGGGTGGCCAATAAATCAGATGAGACCAATGAACACTGGAAACAGATGGTCTTACACCACATGGCCAACACTCTTAATTCATATAGATAGGGTTGACACAAATATGAGGTATAACGATTAGTATAACTCAGCTCAGTTCAACAAATTCACAAATTATGGCCCCTAAAATGACAATGAATCAATTGCCACTTTACTCAGATGGGTTATATAAAAAAAGAAAAAACACTGTAATCATAAATGGAGGATTTATGCCAGGGCTGTTGAGAGCGATGCCCTGGACGTGTACAAAACCATCTGCAATGACAGAACTGTCCAAACAAATGAGAAAAATATCATTCGACCGGCCGCATGCATGCATTTGTCTCTCACACACACACGGTTTACTCTCGACTCAGACGCAGCTGACGTGATTAAAACAAAATTAAACCCCAAGTACGTGACAGCCCTCCTGATACCTTTGGTCCATCATCTCTTCCAGGTCTCCGAGACGTTCGAGACGAGATAGAGACAAATGAGGAGACGCTAAGAAAGCAGGAGAGAGTGAGAGCCGCTGCGAGCAGCAGTTGATCTGCATCGCTGCCAGTCTTTTGGTGTCTGCATGTCAAATGCCAATGTACTCCATAGGAATACAATAACGAGGGCCGCTCACAGACGGAATGCCAAATGAGATATCAAATGCAGGAGGAGCTCAGAGCCCGACGCGCAAGGTGGCAGCGGATCCGCAGCGTGATGACAGACTTCTGAAGGTGTTCCATGTTTGTCCCAAAAGTACAAGCGTTATGTTTCCCAATTATCTTTGTAAGGCTCCCCAGATGGGGCTGTCTGTTTTTTTACCTTAAAGGATGGGTAGTGAACCCAAATGTCGTCCCCGGTCGCTCCTAATGAGGCGTGTGCTTTTGAAGGGGCTCCTGAAAAACAGCTCCTTACGTACTTACACATTGTAACTACATCGATTTAAAAGCAAAATATTGATTCGAGTATTTGGAGGCCGATTAAGTGCACGCAGGCAATGCTTTTTTTCAAAAACTTTTTTAAACTGCTAAATTAACCGCCAAATAGATGCTGTCTGATTGTCTCGATTGCACCCAAAGCAAACACGACATCTTCAAAGTGATGAACTACACCTGTGTTTGATGCAAGAAAATGTCCGCATCGTTCTGCCACACAAATCATTTCTATCAAAGTGTGCTCGCAAACAAGCGTTTACAACTGACACCAACTGCCAATAGGCGCTGACATGTTGATTTTTAACCGTTACAACGTGATAGTTGTCAGTCTAATGAGGCTATTTTAGCTCAAGCTGCATCTTCACTGGCTAACCCTGAAATGCTGCTGGTGTTTTGTTTTGTTTTGTTTTTTCCCAATAAACTGAGTTTTCTAAACACGTGAACACAGCAAAGTTTCGGTTTTACCTGAAAATCAGCAGGTGAAGGGTTAACAAAAGGTCAGTCGCACACACAACCGAGGAATCGTGCCACAATCAGGCGGACATTTTTCTTAAACCTCAAAGAGACCAACAGAAGAAGATTGTGTGAAAAATATAATGCCTGAAATTCATTAATCTTCAAGCCCTTTTATTTTAGGTTATTTGCTGCATTTTTATTTCATTTTTCATTTTATTCTATTTTAAATGTTTTGTTACTGCATTTTATCCTGAGGATTGTTGTACTTTTTCCGTAGCCTACATATTTTGTCAATAAAAAAACATCACTTATTTTCTCTTCCAAAACAATATTAAGAGCAGTGATTCTCCATTAAGGAAATAAAAACTACATTTATTTAGATATGTATTATTTATATAATTTGACTTTGAACAACAACAGCTCCACTCAACCCTTTAGGGATTGGAAACACCCCTGCATTATTCAAAAAAGGTTATATTACTTTATTTTTTTGTCAATTTGAAACACTGAAAGAACTGAACAGATTCCCTCCAACAAAGTCTATTCTCTGTCCGTTTCGGATGGGAATGGAAAATAAAAATGTTTTTAGGAACACTGAAATTGAATACAAATTTTGTGGCACATCAAAATATGCTGGTTCAACAAATAAATCCAGGTAAATCAAACTGGAGGTTCACTGAACAAGGATGGACAGAACCTGAGGTTATATTCTTATATTTTCACAGAATTATTCTTCCAGGGTTCACCACTGAAAAGCTTGACAAGGGTAAAACATTCAAACATGTAAGAAGTCAGGATGCACTGGAGAGCACTAAAATATTTACCACTATGATCACAGTAACTTAATATTTTCCCGGTGGTGGCAGGTAGTTTTCTTTGATAAGAAAAAAAAAAAATCGATGCCGTTTTTTCTCTTCTTTTTTTTCTGAAATGAAATAACTTCAGTGTATACAGAACACATGGCAGCTCGTTTCTTACTCCTTCTACCTGCTTTCAGATAAAGCAGCCAGAGGTAGAAAAACAAAGGCTGAAAAGAATATTTCTCAGTGCATTGTACTGTATCGAGAAGTGTGCTGGAGGGGAAAATGAGTGTCAAGTGTTTACAGGATTGGGGGAAAAAAATGAAAAAGAGCAGGTGAAGAAAAAAAAAACTCCTCACAGGTCCTACTCTCAGGCAGTGTCTTTATGAAAAATTAACTATGACACTGTGGAAATTGAGAACCATGAGTGTGCGCTCCCGTGCTTCTCACTGGCTTGTGCTGTGACTCTCAGAGCAGAAACATTCAGCTCAAGCTGTGCCGAGGACACATTCTTTGCATTTTAAGTTGACGCCAAAGTCCCAAGGTGCCACTTGTGTGTG
>CAESWR010000389.1:157858-178015 GCA_903171835.1 Mullus surmuletus
GCCTGTAATGGGGGCCGCGCCCGACGAGGAAATGCGATGCTGTTATGCAGACAATGCCCCCTCAAATGGCTCAGCGCAATCGAGATGATTGAAAAGGCACTCTGTCTCGTATATTAGCGCATCGTGCCCTTAGTGTTCCCGTTGAACTCTGGCTCGGTAAGGGCACAGCAGAGAAGGGCGGGTTTGGCTCCCCGAGTGGCTGGCTACGTTGGCCGAGGGCTGCAAACGTGCTGCTACTTTATTAATTAACTTCTTGCCGATGTTCCTCTTTTTACTCAAACTGTATTAAGTAATACAAAACAATTCAATTTCACCTGCCAGGAGGTTTACAAATGCAATCAGTGTCGTTCATCAGCAGTGACTCACACAACTTCATGTAAAAAAATAATCCGAACCATCCCTTTAATTAGTATAGAGAAAATACATCCTGCTCGTGTGTTTAAGTGGGGGACGATCCCACAGGATGCACAGCCCATCGCTCAGTTTTGCGCCTCTAGTGGCCTGGCACACTTAAGGTTTTTTTTCGTGAATTTGCAGCGTTTCTCTCTTGCAGGATTTCTATTTTTGCAGCATTTCCGTGTTTGCAGCGTTTCTCTGTTTGTAGCGTTTCTGTGTTTACAGTGTTTCTGTGTTTGCAGCACGTTCGCAGCCCTACTGTGGCTGCTAACCGGCGGGTCAGCATGGAGACAGATGAGCGCGCCATCCGCCTCTTAGCCTTGGCAGCGATACCTTAATAATAGATCTGTGATGAGACAAACCGGTCCTCCACTGCCTCCTCAGACGCAGGGGGCCACTAACACAAACACAGATACAAATCGTGCTCTGCGCCGCCCTGGCAGAGAGCAGCTCTCAGAGCAGGTCCACCTCCACCTGGCTCTCTCCCTCTGTCTCTCTCTCTCCCTTCCTCCCACAAGACATTTGCTCGAGTGTTTGCCAGCATACAGAGGAAAAGCCCCTTTACAGTGATAGTGAAAGACCGGAAAGTGTACTGAGGGTGTGTAAAGAGATCAGGTGGCTGCCTCCGAGGAGGGTGATCAGCATTTACATGGATGCAGGAAGGACATAAGAATTAATCCTAACGACAGAAGACTATTAATTAATCGCAAAGCTGAGTACAGTTTGCGAGGTGAGGTGCTTAGGTGTGACAGGATAACATCTGGCATTACCGGCGGCCGTCGATTTGTTAATAATTCTCTAATTTTCTAGGGATTAAATTATAACTCAGAGGTGGGTAGATGTAATTAATTCGATTTTTTTTGTAACGTCATCATGCATAATGTAATTGTTTCTGCAAAATAGTTCAGGAAATGTGGCACTTAAAGAGATAGTTCAGATTTTTTGTAATGAAGTTGCAAGAGATCCTCACCATCAGTGTCGTTCAGCAGCAGTGACTTTTCCTCCACTGCGTCCCGTGAGCGGCCCGGTTTCGGTGTTACAGAAAGAAGTTCCATCTAGTTGCCGGGAGCATTTTGCTCAAAAAAACAATATGCGTTCAAAAGAGTAATGCTGTGGAATGCTTTCTTTCACCTGTGAGCCCCGCGCTCACATCTCGTTCCTGGGCCTGGAGATGCGAGCGCGGGGGCTCACAGGTGAAAGAAACCCAACTCGGGGGAGGTTTAATTGGCCGGGTGACCGTTTATTCCATGGCCCTCGCAAAAAGGGGAAAACAGAACGGACAAGAACATAAATTAACAGCCGTGTCGGGGCTGAGGAACGGCTCTGCGGCTCTGTCTCTGTTTCTGCCTCTGTCTCTGTCTCTGTCCACTCCGGTCCTCTCTCAGGACCCAGCCTACTGCAAAAGACCAGAACCAGGTTACAAACATGCTTATATAGCTGACTGATTACCTGATTCTGGTCAGCTGTCTGATCCCCGGCAGAGCCACTCCTCCCCCTCCTCCAGCAGCCGGTGCCATCACCACACCCCGCTGCCACAAATGCATTTGCATAAAAAATTCTTGGCTGCGAAATAGTCTGACCTCGGAATCACCCGGCACTATTTTCCCTCCCTTCGTATCATTGCGCGCACCATCATCAGCTGTTTCACCGCGTTTACATGCTCGGAAGGAGACCGCTGCGACGCGTCTTCTCTTCCTCCTCCTTCCTCCTTCAGCCGATGGAAAGGTGCGCACAGTGATAAGAAGGGAAGGACAACAGTCAGTGCCGCACATTGTTTTTTACAAGCTAAACGCTTTCTCTGTGTGATCCCAGCAACTAGATGGAACTACTTCCTTCAACTGCTGATGCACAACACTGATGGTGAGGATCTCATACAATTTCATGTCAAAAAAATCTGAACTATCCCTTTAAGCTTCTGGGAACACACCCCTGCAATTTTGAAAGACAATCTATGTTGAGAGATGTTTGATAAAGATGATTGATAAACAATATTTCTTTATTCATTCTCGGGCTTACAGTACGTATTTACTACAGCCTTTACAAACACTGGCCTGGTTTTGCGGTTTGAGTCATGACTGGTTTCGGTCCTACATTTTTGATGGCGGGGCTCCCCTCTCCCTTTTAGATTCATCTCACAAACTGTACCTTCAACTCCGATAGTACAGTCAGACAAGGATGCGAGGACTGCGGGCGTGATCCGCATTTATTTGAGAATGGCAGGCTTGTTCTATCTATGAAGTGTTTTGTGAATGAGGCGAGGATGTAGATGAGGAGGCATCATTGTTATTGAGCGCCATGTGTACGCATACAGAGAGGGATGGTGTTAGTGGTGGATGTCTGCACTAAAGATATTGATCAGCTGGTGCGAGGCTCAATAGAGACAAGCGCGAGATAACAAGACATATTGATCAAGGTAAACAGGGAGGACAATATCACATGGTCTCATCCCACCAACACACGGTGTGGCACTTATCTTGTGTAATTTCACTAATTTTGATGATTTTTGTTAATCTAAAATATTAATTGTAGCCTAAATGTCGCTTCATAGGTCAGTGTTATATTTGGGTCCTATACATCCTATATATGTATATATGTATGTATGCATGTATGCATGTATGCGTGTATGCATGTATGTATGTATGTACGTATGTATCTATTTATTTCGGTGGTGGTGGTGGCAACAGAAAGAATAAAAAATGTAAACACCTTTCCACAGATAGACTAGCTAACCATCACAAGGTGCAGTTTCAGTCCATTGAAAACGTTTATCATTAGGGCTCAATCACCGAACACTGCCATGACCCTATTTTGCAAATAAATAGTATTTTTAAGGCCTCCACGTTTTTTTTTGCAACCCCTCACCTATCCTGTAAAATTGCATTATTTCATCATTGGGTCAAAATAATAACAGTACCTCTCAGACAAGTCCAATCTCTGCCATTGTTTTCTTTTTGAGCAGGCTTGAAATCAATTCATGCCACAATTGACTACATGCAACAGGACATTTGAGTCGAAAGTGTCAGGGAGACTTTTCCCATTTTCAGGGGTCATATTTCAAACATTTCCTCTGAGTGGTTTCATGAAATCACCTCCTCAAACTGTTACTTATCATCTCCGAGACTGGGTAATGTGTTTTCACCATCTCCTGCGAGACAAGCATTTATCCGGTTGATGGAACCAGGACAAATGTTGTCTTCAGGGACACTCTAAACAGCTCGATGAGATTTTTGAGTTTGAACAGTTATCGAGTTTAGTTATTTAGTCACGCTTAATCAAAATGAACAGATTCAAGAAATCCAGTTTTGGTTGTACGTTTTGTCTTTCTTTGGGAAGTTTTGAGGCAAAAGTTGATGGAACTAAGTGAAACAAATAAAGTCAAAACAACCCGAAAGAGAGTTCCTCAAAATGCTAAGTTGCACGGCTAAAATTGATATACAGTGTTGTTTTTTGTTGTTGTTTCTTCATCGGTGAATGAATGGTATTCTTCACTGGCTCCTCTTCACTGTCTTCACGTACAGCCACAGCCCTGTGTCATCATCATCCCCACTTTCGTCTAACAGCAGCACTTTCTTGACGTACCTCAATAGGCTCAATATTGATGACAGTTACCTGGGGTGGCCAAGAGGGCTCCCCAAATGTTCCACACAGGCTTCAAATGGGGGAAAAAAAATAAATGAAATGCCATCAGAGTGGAAAGAGGGCTTCATCATCCAGCTCCCCAATAAAAGAGATCTGGGCAACGGATTGAGCCATAGAGGGATTACCCCATTCTTTGGCAGAAAAGCAGCTCAGTAGAATCATCTCAGGGTAGAATGTATGACGCACTTAACTTTCAGCTTGGGAACCTCAGACACAATCAATGTGTGACTCAGAGAGTAATTCCTTACTCTATATCGACTTTACATTGTGGCTAGCAAATATTTATGCTAAAACCTTACATAATGTAATTTGTGTTTGGTGTTTTTAGACATGATAGCAGAGCAGTGTGTCTCAACCGGGGGCCTGCAGACCCCTCGTGGTCCGTGGTGTAATTGCCAAGGGTCCATGAAAATAAGGGCGGATCAAAAATATTTAAAGGTCCAGGGCCATAAAGGTTGAGAAACACTGTAATAGAGAGTTAAATCCAGTTAAATGCACCTTACTGATTACTGATGCCTAGTCCTATGAGACTCCATAATGCTTTTCTTGAGTACATATCAAAATATTTCTGTTTTTCATATTTATGTGACATAGCTAGTGTTTTGTGCCACACTGAAAATCAATATTTCAAATGTGAGTTTGGGTTTTCTTTAATGCATGAAAAATCCCAAATGTTATTTCTTCTCTTCGGGTGTTACAAGAGGCAAGACTACAGATGGTGGCGCGCACCCCAGGGAGTGCTCAACTCCTGCCTGAGGAAGAGAGCATTTTGACATATTGAACTGTATTTTGGTTTAAACTTTAGTGCAGAGTGTTGATAAAATGTTAATAACAAGAAACCAAGAACAGGCCCCTGAGAAGACAGAGACAAATAAATGAGTAGGGTGAAACGGCGTAGCATGCAGATGAGCATAAAGAAGGGCGCCGAATTAGAGAGAAATAGATAACTTGCACCTGGCAAGGGAGGATTGATTAATTGTTTGTGAAGTGGAAGAGAAATCGAAAAAGATAATGGAAAGGAAAACAGGAAAAGAGAGGCAGATAAAATGATCAGCATAATGATATAAGTCTCTGGATGAGTGTGGATGTGGATAAAGGCCTGATAATTATGAAAAATGTTACACAAAATAACAGGGGGTGGAAGGAACTACTTAAATAAATTTAAAAAAAGAAGATCAGGAAATGAAGTGAGGGATTTAGAGAAGAGAGGCATAAACTAAATCGTATCTTCTGGCTTTTTAAAAAATCCTAGTCTTCCTCTCTTAATCCATCATCAACTGTTCCCACATCCCTGCTGCCAGGCTGGAATGTGCCAGAGAACTCCTGGGCGAGCACACAACCTGATAAATGAAGGTCAGAAACCAGACAAACTGCCTAGTTTCAAAGCTGCTGCTTCTGCTGCAGGACTGCGAGGGGTCAAGTAAATAATTTACCGGCCTGCATATGAGGTGTACGTCAATGTTTAAACAAGCATATTTTGTCCCGATTGTGACCTCACCTCAGGTTACATTTATACGTTGGCTTGTCGACGTAATTGATGCAAAATTGGTTTTATTTCGCATCAGATGCAAAGCGGTGTTTATGATAGTTACCAGTTGTGATGGGTGTGAACAGCTGGTGCAGTGAATAAATTGGGCTACTTTGCTGCGTGCGTGTGTGTGTGTGTGTGTGTGTGTCGTAATGTATGATAGATAGCTGGTTCACCCATGCAGAAAGCACAGACAGTAATCAAACAGAAAGTCCAAAACAAAAGCGTGTTGCCTACCACTCGGAACACCTGCTATCGCACATTTTCCTGCAGCTCCAATCCATAATCCTCTGTCAAGGATTCAGGGTGGAAACGACAATATAGCAACATGCAAATAAGAATATCCATTTGAGAATGAGACCTACTAATGAGGTTGTGGGTTCAACACGTAGAAGATAGTACAGTGGCCGAGGGCTGCTAATGCGCTGCAAACAGAAACACTGTAAAAGAGAAATGCTGCAAATTCAAGAAACAACGGCGGTCCATCAGGCCATTAGGTGCACAAAACTGAGGGATGGACCAATCCTCTGGCCCCTCTTCAAACACGCAAGTGGGATGTATTTTCCCTATATTAATTAAAGGGATAGTTCAGATTTTTTTACATGAAGTTGTATGACATCCTCACCATCAGTATCGTTCATTAGCAGTGACTTTTCCCCCCCACTGCTTCCCGTGAGCGGAGTTCCGGCCCGGTGTCAGTGTTGCAGAAAGTAGTTCTGTCTAGTCAATGCGTTTTGGTCCAAAAAACAACATGCGTTCAAAAGAGTAATCCATTTGCATCACAAATTCTTTGCAGATAAAAAGTCCGACCTCGCAATCACCCAGTACTGTTTTCCCTCCGTTCACTGCGCACACCTTTCCATCAGCTGGAGGAAGGAGGTGGAAGCAAGCATGTAATCGCCGTGAAACAGCTGATGGTGGTGCGCGCAGTGATACGAACGGAGGGAAAATAGTACCGGACTACAAACACAAGAGATAGCCACCAAGAGCAGACCTTTGATAATTGAACTTTGAGTTGGACAGTGTGTCAGTGTTGTCAATCCATTGATCTGGTTTTCCACGAGACGTCATTATTTTCAAAAGAAGTGCTACAGGGTGAAGTTGAAGAGAATATTAAAAAAGCAGACGCTAAATCTGTGTATTCTCCAGGTGAAAAGTCAAAATATTCTTTCCACATAACTTGATCATAATCATTGGTTAAAGGGCAAAATGGAAATTAAGCCAGAACTCCCCAGGCAGATGATGATGAGCACAAACCCCTCTGAGTCCTACCTGGGTTGCATTTTGATTTGTATTAGAATAGTTAGAGATAATTATACTTTTTTTCTAAAAAGGTTGAACTCTTTTGGAAGGTGATTACGGCTCTCAGTGGGGATATGAAGCCACTGGAGCAGAACTTCAACATTGTTTACTGTTGCTCAGGTTGTCTCTACAAACCCACCGCCGCTGAAAAGAGCCAAAGCGAAGTCACGGACTCTGCAGTAACAGAGCCAGTAAAGAGGATGTAGAATCCTCCACATCCTCAACAACGCAGCCATATTCTCACACACACAGACACACGGCCACAAGAACCCTCTTCCTCTTATTAACAATATCAGCATAATTTACCTTCAGCACGTCACTATGAGGTAGATTACACACACATACACCCCTATCACTGATGATAATGGGAATGGAGAGTACTCATCATTAGCCATGATACAGAATTTGATTATAGCCATTAGTTATGATCACTCAAACTGATTCACAGTTTGTACAAACAAGTCCATATAGGCTTAACTAGATTTTTATCATATTCCTGCTATTCCATATGAGCAAGTCTATTCATTTCGACAAACTCCCCATTCGGTTCAATTCAAACAGGTCCATCTATGTGTGCTTCATGCATGGGCAGATAATTAAACTAGTGGTGTTACGTCACACAGTGTGCTTCCTCATGGGCATCATCCATCTGAGTCTTTGCTTCATAACACACACACAAACACACACACACACACACACACACACACACACACACACACACACACCCCTCTTGCTCCATATGTGTGTTTTTATGACCGATGGATACACCAAGCTTTGTCAGTCATCTGAAATTATTCAGGTGCTTATTGGTGTATTCCTGTATTCCCCATAGAGCTGAGTATTTATTACGCGGTTTGGATGATTTCTGTATAATTCTCTTACAGGACGGGCAAACACTGGCTCAGAAGGATGAGAGAACGACGGCCATTTTGCAGCGAGAGCCTTTGGACAGTAGTATTTTGCTTCAATCACACATTTAACAGTGGGGAATTCAGGCCGACAACAGACAGAGAGAGTTAACAGAGGTACTGGCTGGAAAGACACAATGAAACACTGGATGCAAAGAGTTTATGCGTTATGATGGCAGAGGCACAGAAAATGTTTCAAGGGAAGCAAACGAAATAGCACTTTTGTGGCACGGTAAAAAAATGAGCTGACTCTGTTATATGTTATGGGTGTTTGAAGTTGATTTACCCTCATGGGAGGCCGAATGAGGAAGGGAAAAGCATGCCTCGTTGTAACCATGGAGACCCAGCAGCATTTCTGAGATCGACTCTGAACAAAGCTTATGTCAGAGACTTTCAGATGCTCTGCAAATGGCCCAAATGAGATCAGGTCTTACTCATGCAAGCACACAGATGGAAAATGTTTATGGAATCAGCAAAATATGAAATCAATAATTATAGTTAAACTGGAAGAAATAACGAAGGCTCACTTGAGACATTAAAAAGTTCACAATAGCTTAACCTGCTGCAACTGAGAAACGCTGTGTTTCTCCCTTGTGCACACACACACGCATACACACACACACACTCCAATCCCCTATCTTGGATTTCTGTTTGAGTTGTTGCTATGGTGACAAATGCTTGGGAAAAGAGCAGTGGACAGAGATGAGATTTTTGTGGGAAATGTTTAATCTCTTTTACAAATGGTGCCAGATGACACTGCAAAGACAAACACACACGTCACACACACACGCACACACACAGACACGCACACAAACGGGGTGTAAATAAGGAGCAGTCCAGTCAATCCCACCAAATGGGATAAAAACGCACGATGCCCGAACCTTGAGTGATTTATCGCCCCTCTATCCTTGTATAAAAAAAGAAAGAAAGAAAAGTGTAACTGGGATTGGGGTGGGGTGGGGGGGGGGGGGGTGACAGCGATGAGTCACATGCCATCAAGAGTTTGAATGACATTTCCCAAACCTCTACAGAACATCCAAACAAAAGCAAACCTTCAGCAATCAAGAAGCCCAGACAAACACACAAATGCAAACATCCCAGGTGATCTGCAGAGGGAGGGAACGGGCCCAGGAATGTCTTCGCTCGCCGGATCCACGGAGGGAAAAGAGAGAGAAGGCATCGAGCGCGAAGGAGTCTTGACAACCAGGAAGCACAACAGATCAATGTGTCCTTCATCCATCAATGCCTCCTTATAAGACACCCAACAAAGCACACCATGAGGAGCTTCACACTAGAAAACATTAAGGGGTGACGTGAGGGGGCATTAAAACTTTAACAAAATAAAAGTATAATTTTACACTCAATTCTTTTTTAAATAAATTATTTGCTTCTGCATAAAATATTTCTAAAATGACAGTGTTTTAACTTTGATTCACTCACCTGTTGTGGTGATTAAATGCGTTTTAAGAGATACAAAGCAACAACTGCTTTCAGTTTAAACACACCGTCGGCTGACTAATGTCCCAGGAATCACTGAGGAATCACTGAGGAATCCTGCGGAGGCGAGGATTGTGATGGCAAGATATAGGGATGCGTGATAATTGGCTGACTTATGGATTTAAAGCTTTTCCGAGCCGACAACGCTGCCGTTGTGTTTTGTCGAGATGAACGTGGAGCTCCAAATAATCCTGTTAAATGGACTGATAAGATCACATGGCCGCTGTGTGTCCTCACGGCCGTCGAGCGTTTGCATCACCGCGTGCGTTCATGCATGTTCGTAAAAACGTGTGTTTGCACGCGTGTTCATTTATCTCCCCACCGCCACCACCACCACCCTCTGTTGTCTAAAGCAGATCTCCATGCTGGCGGAGAAGCTTATTAAAGCCGGCTGTCCCAGCAGTCCAGCACATCAAAGAATACCAATTACCATCCACATTACAAAGCCCTGCAATGATGTAAATGAATGTGTGGTTCTGCTTCGTATCCTTTCAGCCAGGGTTTGTCAGACATCGGAGCGGCGCGGTGATGAGCCTAACGGCGCTTTGATTAACATAACCGGGCTTCAATAACGAAACAGAGAAAGGTTATCACAAAAACCTGAGTTCCCCCCATCATTAAGATAAACGCGACGATAAATCCTAATAGTTATCGGCGCGTGTGATCCTGCGCCTTCTCTACAGACTCGGAATATTCTCCGAAATACTATGATAGCGAGAGACAGAATACCTCAAGGTCTGCTCTCTTTTTCTCTGTCTCTTGCCTCTCACTTGCTGCAGAGCGTTCACCAGGTCGCTATGGTAACTTGGGTTTCCTGCCAAGATCACTTCCAATGCACCAGATTTGATGTTCCTGCTTTCGTCGTTCTTTCCAGGTTTTTCCTCTCCATGTCCGTCGCCTTGCACCTTTTTCCCGTCACCTCCGTGTGACTTACCTGGTTGTCACGGAGCAAGAAGCATATCGGTAATCCCCCTTAAACTCTACCAGGCATCAGTTAAGCTCAGATCACCCTTACTCATCTCCCCCAACCGTCCACCGATCCCACAAAGTAGATTAGGGCTTTTGTGTTTTTATCATGAGCAAAATGATGATTTTACAGGACACACGTGTATCAAAAATACAGCAACTCTGTTATGAAAACATTTTCTTTTATCAAGAGAAAAGCTCATGTTTATACACCGAATTAAACAATCGGAAATGTGTGCACACATTTTGTTTCCTTCACCGCGCTCACACAAAGCATAATGAGTGTGTGCGTGTGTGTGCTTAATTACCTGTCTTAATAGGTGTAATTGTGTCAGATGTTTGGGGATTACAGCATCAGTCAAAGTGTGATTATTGAGTCGTCTCTCTTCACTGGGTTTTCAGGATGAAGGATTCTCGAGGGTCTCCATTCTAACGGGGACATGAAACCACTGGTGCAACCTCCATGTCGCAGTGTACAGCGCTTTCTACGCCCTCATTCAGCTCATTGGAACAGAAAGAAATCCCTCACGGCACACGATTTTCTACCAATGACTGTTTTGTTGGACACACACCCACTGTTTATAGCGTTAATACTGAGGATTTTGTGACACGTGTTTGAAAAAAAGCAATAAAAATTCATCGGAAAGCTTTTCGGTGCGCAGCACATCCGGATGATTTCCAAAGGCGTGATTATAGAGCTAGAACTCGGTGCATTGCAACTACTTCATTACCTTCATCAGAATGACTATCATGACCGCGGAGAGTGAAAAGATGGTAATGTGGAAATTGGGCACCAAAAACAAAATGCAGATGAAATAATAATGACTTGCATTGAAATTTAACCGAAGCAAGGTTGACTATTTCTGTTGGCATTTTATACTAAATACATTTACATATTTCTTCGAGATTAAAACCTCCTTACGTGCTCTGAAAGTATAATTAGTCCCTTTCCAAGTGGGAACTTGGGAAAGTAACAATAACAACGGCAAGGTTTTCGTGACGTCGCGGTCTGACCTCACTGTCCCTAGCTGTCGCCGAGGAACAAATGCTGCCCGGGACACTCGGAGGACAGAGGCAGATTGAGGGACGCGCTTAATAAAAGACACAGCGAGCCTTGACCCTATAACATGCACTAAAAAGTTTGCGGGAGCATCTGTTCCCCAAGCTCATTCCGAGGTCAACGGGACGACAAACTTATACGGGTACACACACATCCACGGCACATCAGGGGTCCTACTTACATACATTCAATATCAATAATCTTCACGCCTGCAAGGCAACCGTCAGTCCTCAGTCACCAGCATGAATTGAGATTTCTAACCTTTAGCCTACAAGGACACATTTTGCTAATGAGGTCTTGCAACCCTCCCCCACATCAAGTCATTTCACTTATTTTTGGGTTTGCGTCACGGCAAGTTGACTCCAGAAGGGCAAGATCTCCTTTCGTTTTTTTTTTTTCTTTTTTCTATACTCTGACTCCTTTCTTGACTTTTGCTATTTTCACCTTCACATAAAAAAGAAGCCCATCGAGGGGTTAAACGGTGGACTAATTACTCCGCTTATCGGCATGCCTCTCAGCTCTGACTCCAGAACTCGCAGCTATTGGCCGGTGCTGCTGAGCCACTGAGAAGTCTGTAGAGGACCTGCGGCCTCTGAGGGGGATTGACTGGACCTCTGCATGACTATGAGATCAGAGACTGGGAGACTCCTGCCCAGTTATGTCTGGAGAGCGACCGTTTCTGGCAGAACAGAGACCAACAGACAATGCGCTTACAATTTAGGCCCAAATTAAACCACAGATTATCGTATCACTGTGTTGCCTTTGATAGTTGCACACATTTTTATGCATAAGAAATCCTCGGTCAGTGGTTGTATCCCACCCTCATGTCATACTTTGATAAAGCAACCATTTTTTCTCTCAATCAATCCGATTTTTTTCTATGTTCAAGTATTTCTGCATAGGTACTTTTTTTTACTTGCAGCATATGGGTGGGTCCGACTGGGTGAAACTGAGCTAAAACATAAGATTTATTCCCTTATTCTATGGATCTGACAAGCTGGATGACCACATTTACTTCATCTTATATATTACCCCACGTCGTGACTACCGTGACTCTCTTAAGTGTGACTCATCCCTTCCCCGTCTTGCCAGCCGGTTCAAAATGCAGCAGCAAGCCTCCATAGGGAAAAACCACGTGACCTCCCCCAACAGTTGCTGGCGAAATCTGAAATTGATTTCGATACTGAATTATTTGGGAAGCTATGCATGGATTGGCAGCAGCTAAATCTCATCAGTCCATATTCACACGACACATCAGATCCTCTCATCTGTTCCTGTTTTGTGCAAATTCCAGTAAAGATACAGAGATGATCATGGGGCTTTTTTCCCTCACTGAAACATCCTTTAACACTCCCAGCTATAGACCCAAATATAAGTGCCCCCTTTAAATCTACCTCGTTCTAATTGTGTTGTCTCTAAATATGCCCTATATACACACCAGCCGTAACTCATTACACATTATAAAAAATGAGCCTTTTCACACATGTACACATGCAAACACAGATATGTGTGCTGTATTTATTTCTGGAACTTACTCTGGCCTCTCCCATGACAAAAAAGAAAAGAGGAAAAAAAGAATCTAACTGGAAGGCCAAAGCAGCAGTAATGAGTTTCTCCGGTTTCTTTGTTTTTGGCCAAAAGCTGAATCGTGATCAGAGTGAGTTTGCTACCAAGGCACAGAGCGGAGCAAAGGAGCCGCTCCACAGCTGAGGCACATTTTTCTAACTGTATGCAGAGGGCAAGACATCAAAGACAAACACTCAGAACTCAGCCCCAACGCTGTTAATTAGGTTAGGCTGTTTAATATGAAAACAAAACGCAATAATTCAATCACAAATTCAATATTTCAGAAAGACACCGCAATCATCAAATCGGTATTATTGTAGGCATTTTCTCATTTGCAATGGCCAAGCCACGAGATTGCTAATTCTGAAATTGTAACAACCGTATTGTTTTATATGCTCCCCCATGGTTTTCTGTAATTGTATTTTTGTCACCGTGTGTGTTTGCATGCGCATTTGTGTGATTGCTGGCTTTGTGGCCGCTCCGGTGTCGGTTTCCATGGCTGTACTATCCAACAGATATGTCGCTCTGTAAGTAAAATCGGTGCTTATGTTGCAGCCTATCAAACATACAATATAAAATCCCCCCAGGACAGAAAATGTGAGACTTCATTATGCAATCTAATTTCTAAAACACTGTTTCCCTGTCAGGGGAAAGTTTCTAAGTGCAGACATCTGTCCACAGTGCAGAACACCGTCATCATGAAGTCACTACAGCTTTGTGTGTGCCTGGCAGCTGCAGATACTCTCCGCCACTTCAAAGCCTGTTTTCGATTCCAATAATATATATTGTAAGCAGATTAATTCACAACATAATAAATATTTAAATGTTTTTTTATTCTGTGAGACAATGGAGCGAATATAAAATAGATTTTCGCTCATACATATTGGACAAATTCAACCACCAGCTGAGTATACTGACTTTGGAGGGCAAAATCATAATAAATTCTGGTCATTGACAACAGCTGTGGCACCTTTATAGGTTTATGGATATTTCAAGGTGTCTTCAAGTTGATTCTTTACTTTAACGCCACTTAAACCTTGACTCAGCAGCTAATGTCATTTTGTAAAAACTATACCCTGGAACAGGGAGACGCTGTTTTTTAGATTTACACATGCTGGAAATGATTTTAGAGAAGTTTTTAAGACCAGGAAAAAAAAAACACGGTTTTCGCCTGGGATTTGAAGGAAAAGACGCGTTTATTAATTTACCGTGGAGAAGCGTTGTTTCTCCTCTCTGCGGCATGCAAATTGCAGCGCCTCAATCAGAGTCCAACTGTGTTTTCCTCCGTCTCTGAGCACAGCCACGTGGAGCCTAATGAGATCTCTTTGCGTGTAAACAGCAGGTCAGAGCTGCAAGACCGGGCCCTCCATCAGCTCAGTGATAACTTAGTCTGCCATTCCTGCTCTCACTGATTATAATGGATCTACTTAATTGAGTTAACCGATGCTGAGTGTTATGGGGCGGCTAGTAAGACCGCAAAGGATGAAAAAGTCAATCATTGACAAAAGTGGGGAGCTTTCTCACTGCAAACCCAGCTGAAGAGATTAATATGACGGTCTTGTGTCACTGTGTCACGGTGCCAAGTGGTTGCCCCATCTCTGCAAATGTCATTAATGAATCAGCAGAACAAAAAGAAATCCTCTAGGTATGAATTGTAGTGCTGGAGACAAAAGAGTCCCTGAGAAAGAGTCAGAAAGATGAAGCGAACTGTATCCACTAAATGGAATGACTGTCATCTGTGCTGCAGCTACACTCTTCTTGCGATGAATAAACTCCTGCAGCACAACGGTGTGTGAAATGTCATTGCACTGTGCAGAGAAGTGATAGAGGGCCAGTCAGCTCATTTGCATAACCCAAGGTACAACCTTGTGATCTGCTGGTTTCATGGTGGGGAGTGCAAGCACCCGACTTCAATAAACACAAAGAGTCTGTTTAGGAAATACAGCCAAGGTTAATCATTTTTTTTGTTCTTTTTTTTTTTTTTAACGTCACGCTCTACCAGCAAAGGTTTCACCGCTCCATTCCACCGGACGTGTTAAGCAGTCAGGCCAACAATTGTACATTTTATCTATGGAGCCAGAAATGGGTCCATAATGGGTTGAGATATTTTTCAACATGTACTTGGACCAACACTGCTACCAAACACCATCCCACTATTACAAACTTTGAATAAGCGTTATGGAGAGAAAATACATGCATTCGTTTTCCCACTAGAGACAAATACGTGTGCAAACAACTCCTAAGCAACACTGCAAAAGGTTTTCTTTGTGAAAACATTGCATTCAATTACGACTTTAGTGTTTACCTTGACACCAGCCAACAATCCCATGCACGAGAATAATGCTGGCATGGCTGCACGAGAATAACTGTGCAGAATAATCCATCACTTTATTAAGCCTCTTGTTCTATTGATCTGCATGCAGGATTATTACATGCAAGCAAACTTCTCTCATATGTATTTGAAATATTGCTGGAGCAGCTATGCCAAACACAATAAAGAGTAGCGCTGCAAATGTGGGCTGCCGGCAACAGAAGGGTGCTTTAACATAAAACAGATGACGGATGAGTGCCGGAAAAAAAACACTCTTGCGGCTCTCGGTCAACTTCAGGTCAATTTTGAGGTCGGGCGGCTGTAAAATGTTGAGTCAATCACAGAGAATGGGGGGACAGAGGACAGATACGTAAAGTAAAAGAAAGAGACAAAGAGACAAAATGCCAGGGAAAATGAGACAGGCAGCGAAGCCGGCGGCAAAGTCAACACTGTCATTAGAGTGACGATTAGATCAGCGGGAGGGGTGAACCGGGGAGCAGAGACGCTTAACACCTCTGAACATCGCTGAGAGGCTCTGACACGACCTTCACAAGTTAACCACCAACACCGCTGGGATGCACTTCATAGAGGAACGAGAAAACCAATCACCTGATGATCAGTGCGGCAGGTGGGAGTTGCACAATTACCCCGAGACCGCACTGGCTTCGATGATAACATTTGATAAAAACCCATCACACGCTTCATTTCGTAACAGGGGGGCGGTGCAGCACAGCGGGTTGATCTGCTGACTGGGACCCTTTTTGAGTGACGTTCGCATGGTCTCCCTGCTTGGTACTTTGGTGTTTCCACCCACAGATCAAATGCAGTGCTAGGTGTGAACGTGAGTATCAGAACTGGTGGATCGTCCAGCCTGTAACCTGTCTGTCAAACAACTGAAGCCTCGACAAGCCTCCATTACCAAAAAGACCACCTCTCTTCCAAATCTGAGACGTGCACCTCACTTTGGAGGCTCTTTTTGGTTTTAGATTCACTAAAACTTTTTGACTATAGAGTCAGAGCGTGTCAGAAAGAACAAAGGTTGGAATCTTCAAGCCTTTCCCAAAGCAGTGTAGCTCTTTTTTGACATGTAGCTACACTGTGTGGACTTTGGAAAGCAAAGCCCTCTGCTCTACCGAATCATCTTCACTGCCACTAAATTCACACATTTTTTCACCTTCTGAGCAGCCTGCTAATGAGGAATTGACATGAGGCCGTAAAGAAAAAACCCAAACGACACTCTGCCAGCGAAGCAACCACCCTATCACCTGCTTTCCTATGACAGGTAATCAGCACATTCGTATGATTCTGATTTAAACCTGACACCATTCCCATATTCCACTTTGATTTTTGTGAAACACCTATATCATTGTCCATGAGTTCAGCACTCGAATCTGCCATAGTAGGAGCACTAGAGTGAGCCGACAAAGTTGTCAATTATTCACCAGATTTCTCTTTTAAAACAATATGTCATTGGAAATATTGTCATGTCATGAAAACATTTCCAATTCAAACACAATTGCAATAAACACACAATAATAAACACAATTATCCCAATGCCCATCAATCATATTGTATTGCATTGTTCTGTTTCAGCTGTAATACCAGACCATTTACAGTTCTGAATGTTCAGTCTCTATTGGTACCATAAATGTCTAATTTAAGTGATTATTTAGCTCAAAAAATGAGCTGTGTGAGCTGCTGTTAAAGGCACTCATACGACTATTACCATTTCGGTTAAATTGGTCAATGCCCAATCCTATTCAGATTCAGATTCAGACTTTTATTGTCATTGTACGAGGCACACAACGAAATTATAGCAGCAAGGAGTGGTGTTTTCCTAAAAAAAAAAAGAATAGAATAAAAATAGAATAAAATATAAAATAAAATATACTATATAAAAAGTAAAATAGTAATTATTTCTATTATTATTATTATTGCCTTGTAGGTGTAGGGGTTATTAACACTGATGTGAGATCACAAGGTCCCTGGTCAGATCCTGCCTGAGCTGTTATTTTTGCCTAAGGGAACCCGTATTATTTAAATGAGGGTTAGAGGGATGGGTTCTTCAGAGGATGCATCCTTTGGCAGATGGATCCTTCAGACAGTGCATCCTTGGAGGGTTGCATCCTCTGAAGGATGCAACCTGGAGATGCCAATGATAGCCAATGATAGGTCATAGATACCTGGGAATCAATGTATTAATTACCCAGATTTGATACCACAAGGTCCTATTTGAGAGCCCACTTTTGCATAAGACCAATAATGCTATTCGTTCAATTCCAATTCAACATTACTCTTTGATAGAGCTGTGATATGACTGAATACCGATGTTTTCTTGATAGTTTAAGGGTTAGTGACATTTAAAAGAGAGCAGAATGTCCCCAGTTCAAATCCCCTTTGAGCATTCACTTTTGCCTAATCCATTGATGTACAGCATGGGTCTGAAATGACCCAGCTACATTTTTATGTTTTATATCTTTGCAAAAAATGTGTTTCATCATTCATTTTTCCCAGTATCTTTCAATGTTTTCTTACTTGTGAGTAATCAAAAACAAGAAATTTCAAAAAATGTTTGGAATGTGCAATCATAAATTGATTTCTACAATGAAACACTCAGCCATCGTGAAATTACTTAGAAAATGAACGTGAGTCATTTTAGACCCATTGGAAGGGGTGTGCTTATGTTTCGCGTCAAAGGATTAAGCAAACATACAGGGTTTAAACCCCCTGCACTGTTTTGCTATTAGGCCAGTAACTTCAGCAGTGGTATTGTGGACAACCACTACCAACACCCAGTGTTGGTGGAACCGTAGCAGCAGTGAATGACTTGTAGGACAGAGAGAGACAGAAGAGGCCTGAAAGTGACAGATGAGACTCACTCTAACCCCAAAGTGCTTGTCTCAAACATGATAGGGGGTAGGCGACAAACAGTCAATTTTTCTCCGATAGAGCTCCCCTCATACACCCCTCTGCCAATGAGGGATGAAGGAATGGATTCAACAGGATTCAACACAAGCTTCAACAGCATATGGTTACAACTCTGCTTTGTAAAGCCTAAGTACCTATTTTCAAGATGACAAAACACCTAAAAAAAGGCAAAAGATATTACATAAAGTCTGTGTTTGGAGTGGGGGTGGGACGATATTGCTCTGTTGTCAAAGAGCTGTTTTTCGAATTTATGAGTTTGCTTTTGTCTTTTTTGGGGGTTCAGGATTATTGTTTTTCTACTGTGTAAACCATAAGAAAACAGACACCTTTAGCTATAAAATTATCTGCACCTTAGCAAATGATTTCACTCACACACTGTGCTAACGAGTGTGTGTGCGCACTTTATTGTGTGCACGCGCAGCCCCGTGCATGTATATATCCCTATCGCACGCTGGGGCCCAATAATTTGCTTAATCATGGGAGGATTCTCAGAGGAGGAGATTCTAATATAGCCAATTACTCTACCCCCTGCCATTAGCAATGACAGATATTAGTTTGGGAGGTAGCAAAAGGTAGCCGGAAAGATCTTTCGTTTACCGAACACTGTTATTCCCCCTTTTAAATGCAAAGGAAAAATCTGGTTATTTAGAGAATTGGCTCATTCATTTTCTTAAAGTCAGGTGAGAGGATAAGTGCTTTTTTTTTTACTGAATGCTGAATTGGGTTACACAGTTGTTCTTAGCTTCATGACTGGAAACAGTGGGAATATCTACATTTTGTAGATAATTTTTCATGTAAAATAAATAGTGATAAAGACTGACTGTAATTCTATATTCTCTCAGGGAAATTCTTGTGTGTGATTCTTGTGTTGCAAACAACAACCGAGTACCCAACAGAAAAGACAAAGATAAAAATGTGAATCAAATCAAATCAAATAATAAAATAAGAATAAGAAATAAAAATGTATGAAGAGCGGAAAACAAAGGCAGACACAGCATCATTCTTTGTTCAGAAAGAACGCAAGCAAATTAACCACCCCAAAGTAAAACCTCTCAACAATCAGGTCAGCAGAGACACTTAAAGACAGAATAAAAAGACATGGAGGTCACAAGGTGTTAAGGGGGAAACACTTGCAGCGGTGGCGCCCCCGTACAACTTTCGACCTAATGGTTATCATAGACGCTGTTAATTGCACAGACACTTTTAATTGCCATTTCCTGTGAGCGGTTGCCTCTACTTGCCTCCACTGTGAGATTTAACAAGCTGTGTGCAGGCTCGTGAGTGACCAGAGAGATAGAGAGTCATTAGTGTTTCTCTCTCTATATCTCCTTGGTGCTTGAGGGAGAATGTCATTAGCATCTCTCCCTGTGTCTGACAGGGAGTCAAAAGAGCATCTGTGTCTCTTCTGCCGGTATCACATCCTTTATCACTCATCCCTTGGGGGCCCTTGATGGTCTGATGTCATTGGCTGGTCTGGCTGCCATTCATTAGGCCAATCACAAATGCAGTGCCCGTGTTTTCGTTTTGGTCGCATGTGGGTCAAAGAGAGACCCTTTTGTCGGTTAGAGGCGGTAAAGGGCCCTCCACACCAAGAACTGTAACTTAAAAGATAACTATGAATACAAATTGTTCAAACTCAAGTGGAATTAACTGAAAGTTAATATTAGCTGTAAAGTACAGTCTGTAACCTTTACTCAATATACGCAAAACAAATGTTGAAATAGCAGTAATACCACATTCATTGATAAAATGACAAGAGATGGGAAGGGGGGATGGCCATTTTAGAATGGGGGTCATTTTAACCCTCAACATGAGTACCGACAACAGTTTGGATCACTTTCAGAGCGATTTGATGAACAATAGAAATACCGACAATCCGACGATCGAAAACCATCCAAAATGACACGTCGAGACGTTCAACACGTCACTGCGTCACTCACAGACTTATCAACATGGCGAACAACGTAGGTGAGAAACTCCTTTGTGAAGTTCAAAAATATCCACCGCTCTTTGATAAAAGAGATCAATGAGATGTGACCAAGAAGAGGGATGCGAT
>CAESWR010000389.1:180931-193827 GCA_903171835.1 Mullus surmuletus
CCAATAAAGATTTTTGGAATAACAACAGAATTGTAAGAACTAAATTTAGAATAGATTTAAACTTAATCTGAACACAGTGTATCTTTGACTAAAACCAATAATACCATCATCATCATGCTCAATAAAGTTTGGGGGGGTACACTATTAGTTATCATTAAACCTTTATTTATACAGGTTATCTCATTGAGACATGAGGACTCATTTTCAAGAGAGACCTGTAAGATGCACATGCAATGAGAAGAAACGACGTGCTGAGTCCTACCTGAAGAGCCCGACCCCGGACACCAGGAAAGCACAACGCTGAGTCCCGACTGCACACTGACATCAGAAAAAGTCGAGAATGATTCTGTCATTGAGAGACAGCAGACCACAACCCCCACGGAGAAAGTTTACGGCGCCTCTCAAAGTCTGGAAAGAACTTGAATCCCTCTGCAGCTTTCCCAGACAGACGCCTGGTCAAAATGTGGCTGCTGCTCTCGGGCAGTCGGCTCCTCTGTCTGTGTCTGTGTCTGTGCCTCTGCCCGTATGTGTGTGTGTGTGTGTGTGTGTGTGTGCGGGTGTGTAAGGTGCGTTACGCCGGCCTCTCTTTGTTACTGGCGGTAAGAAGATCCCACCAGTGAAACAATACCTGGGTATTCAGATGGAGATGAACAGACTTAACTGAGTCATGCTGAGCCCAATTTTCGCCACGCTAGGACAGAGCAGACAGAAGCACTGAGGGGAGGCAGGGCGGCTGAATACCACCTCTGTGAGAAAGGCAGGGAGGCATGCCTGTCAGCAACTGGCCAGTCATTAGCAATCGGTGTGTGTTTGTGTGTGGGTTTCATAATGAGGTAGGTTCAAAGGTCCTTGAGGGGAGTGGATGGGGGGATGATACAGCTGAGGAGGTCTGACGGCGATGAAAGCGGGAATAGGAAATGGGGCAGATAGAGTGAAACAGATCACTTTTTACCTACAAGTAAACTCTCCCTCTCTGCAGAAGTAATCCACACCTGCGTTAATAATTTAGGAACGCTCTGTGTGTGTGTGTGTGTGCATGTGTGTGCCTGTGAGGGATTCAGCCTTTGTTTATCTGTTCTTTTGCAGTAAATATCTGCAGACTGCGACACAACTGCTTCCTTTTCAACATAATTTTGGAAAACAGCATATCTGGCCTCCGATGCCGAAAACATTGCAGTGGACAGTAGCTGTGCAGAGGACTTCCATAACATGAGAAGGCATCAAGGAGCCCTGAGACCCACAAGGGCGGAAGTTGCAACAGGAGTCTTTTCTCGACGGTGGTCAGCAGAGGGACAAACAAAACGCTTTCAAATATTTAGGGTCTATTATATCTAATTTAGGGTATATTATAAACCCAGCCTTATGTGCTGTGACATGAGCTGAGTGGAGATCACAGGAAGAGGCGGAAAGATGGACGGATCAACAGCACTAAATAGCACAATCGGTAGCAGATAAACACCCTTGCAGGCAAACAGCCGTTTCTGTGGCGACGTGAAGTGCTGGGAGTGTAACCGGGGTTTTGCCTCTCCAAGTTTGTTAAGACAAGGAGGATTGGCTTTTCAATTTGTGTGTCTTTACAAAAAATAAAGAAATAAATAGATAAAGAAATAACAGTGATTAAGATCCATTAGAATGTCTCCGGGGCACAGCGTGCTTCACACCCTGTCTGTGTGGATTAATACATATATGTCCAAAAATATTGACTTGGTCACGAAATATAAATTGTGAGTCATTTCACTGTGAAGAAAAAATTAGCTAACGCCATTTTAGTCGACTTAGTTAAGGTGGTCATGACAAAATACGACCAGATTCGCACATATTGGCATTGCTGTTGAATTTCATGTGTTAGAGGTTTTAATATAATATTGACTTTTGAAAAGTTATTTAACTTTAGAAAGCTGTAACATGCATAGTTTGGGGCCGTGCTTCAGCGTTTGATGGGTTAGTTGTGAGTGTGAGATGCTGGAGAGGCCTTACTGCCCTCTAGAGGACAGCACTGACAGAAAGCAGAAGTGTGTCACTCTGCTTTCAATTTAGCAGATTTGATGTTAAGGGGATAAAGATTTACCTCTGATAATTACCACCCCTAAGCTGTGGCGCAACATCTTTATCAGTCACGGCGATGCTTTAAACACACATCTCACCGCCACACACTCAAATTTCCACATATGCTTACCCAACTGTCCAAATATTCCTCTCACTCTCCCACCGGAGAAGGGCAACACCTATCACTCATGTCAATGAGGTTTCTAGGTATTTAACAGTCTGCGAGTCAATCCTCCGCAGACTCAAATTGATCTCACCTCAAATTGAGCCAAAAAAGAAGATTTACATATTCATGGACAAACGGAACAATGCTGACTACATTTGATGAGGGTCACCTTCAAGGATTGCTGATTCCAGACGGTCAGCGTCAACTGATCATCGTGCAGATAGAAGGATTCCCCAACTTCCCCCCACCTAAAAATGTCATAACACAAATAACAAATTCTCTCACAAGGTACATTACATATAAACATTTGTTCATACTGTGACAATTTCATTTCATGTAATTTGATATTTATTTTGTTAACAGCGAGGACCAAATGTACGTATCCTTCTCAATGGGGACCACGTAAGACTTTGTTGCGAGAAGAGGAGATGCTTTTCATCATGAAAAACACAGGACTAGTCTCAGTGCCCCGCAGGAAGGAAGCGGCAAGCTTGTGTACCGGGCCACACAAGTCTCTGGTGATGACAACTATTGATCATCCTTGTTTGAAAATGCTGAACATCAGCATATTTAAACAGACAGGGGGATTTGTACAATGTAGCTTAAAAGAATGACTGGGACTGGGAAGGTGCAAGTCCTACTGCATAATCCAATAGGCACTCATAAGATTGCTACCATTTCAATTACACTGGCATCAATGATCAAGCCTATATACTACTGTTATATTGTGTATATATATATATATATATATATATATATATACACACGCACACATATATATTCATGTATGTACATATAGTGACGTTAAAGAGATAGTTCAGTTTTTTTGAAGTGGGGTTGTATGAGCTACATATGACCAAGTAGTCTGGCAGCCAGATGAATTACTCCGCGCTGCGCTGTGCTGCTCCCTCACGGAGCCGGAGAGATTCCTCCTGCACGGAGGAATATGTGACGTGAGTCGGTTAGTTCCAGATAAACTTTGTTTTCTGAAAAGTCAATGCACTACAAAAGATTTCTATGTAGAGTACTCTTAAACTGTGGTATTCATTTTAGATGGGAGTTCTTGTAGGCAGAGAAAATAGCCTGTTTATTTGGTACAATAATTTTCCTGTTTGCAGCTGGTTCTGCATCCCAAAGTTTAGCAATTGTGGCTTACTGAGGGAGAGGAAAGAGCTGTGTACTGTATCTAATGTACTTAGTGGCCATATGTACCTCATTCAACCCCTATTTGAAAAAAACGGAGCCATCCCTTTAACTTGAGACCAAAGGTTCGAATCATTCCACCCTTCATTTGTGACATTTGTAAGGGCACTCGTACTGTTTAATGAAACTGAAGTCATTGATCAAGCTTAACCCTGCCTTTGCATGGGCACTCATACTATTACGTAGTACTATTAAATTAAGTCATTAATAGAGTTGAGATAATACGGTTAAAAAGATGGGTCCTCTAAAGGATGCATCCTTCAGCAGATGATCCCTGTATATTCACAATACTATGTCGTACAATTGTTAGGTGTCTGGACCCTCACCCCACAGCCCAAGGTTCAAGTCCAAGTCATTCCTTTAAGCTGGAATTGGTCTATGAACTTTTAATGCGCTTTACTATGCCACAATGATATAACATGTATAGATCCCATCCAAGATATGCTTTTCTGTGTTTTCCTGACAGAAAGGGGTCATGAAGGCAGGGGATGATCCTCCGAGTTCATCATGGGAGACAGTGTCCTTTTATTTTGATAACGATGATGATAATTCTATGTGTTGTTGTCGTTAGAGTTAACACAAAGAGACAGAATGGATTCTAATTTTGATATACATGATTAATCGTGGCCAGTATTTGGGATATGCATGGCTTACAGACCTTACAGACCTGATACTAAATACTGTATCTACTGTATGTGAATGATCACACTCCGGTAAACTGGCCTTTAGAGAGGCTTTTTTGGTCAGTTTCTGTCAGAAACATGTAACCTCAGATGATCCTCCTAGTCACATTTATTTTATCGGTATGAGAATTATTCGTTCCACGATAACACTGACCCACTACATTTTTGGTTCCCGTGTTATGGAATCCCGTTTATTTATTATCAGCGAGCCCCACTGCAGAGAAGAAGAAACTGACTTTCTGGTGTGAATGTGATGGCAGGTCAAGTCAAACTTGAACTCAAAAATTAAAACCTGTGGGAGTTGTCTCTGCCTGGCAGAGCTCAGAGTCACTGAAGAAAATGTGAAATGGGCAGCACTTTAAAGATCTATGAGACAAATGAGAAGCAGCTCCAGCACTGAGAGACGGAAAATGTAGAAAGACGAGGAATAGCTTTTATCGAGCGTGACACGGAGAAATGGGATCTGGGTCTTTGGGCATTGGAGCTGTAATTGATTCAAGGATCCAGATCTACTCGGGGGCTAACCTCAGGAACATTGTTGTATCGTGGCTGATATGCAACATGATAACTTCAATACGGTGACAGAGGAGCCCAGCTCTGAAGAGTCACTCATCATGCTGATGTGACTAACAGCTCAGCATGCTAATTCAGAGTCAAAACTGTAATTAGACACTTTGTTTTGTGATACTTGTTAATTCACTTACAGACCTTCCCGGCTTCCTTGCCAAATGAATTCTGTGTGATTAAACCAATCTGGCATTTGAAATGGTAACAAGTATGATGAGATGAACAGTTCACCACTACAGCTAAAGTCAGCACGGAGACTCTGGGCCTCATTATACAGCTGAGGAATTCTAATAGTAAAATAGCGCCACTATTTTAATCGTTTGTTTACTGTTAGTAAGCAGTGCATTAGCAATTGGTATAGGACAAAACGCACAATAGAGCACTTCTATGTCAAGATAGGGATATTTCTATTAATTAGTGACATACAGCCCTTGTGAAGAAGCAGTAATGAGTGTACCGAGCCACATAAATAAAACTATGCTATGTTATAGGAGATGCTAATGCATGGTGCCATTCACATTTTTTAAATCCTTTTTTAAATTTTTTTATGAGATGTTTATTTATGAGATTTTCCCAGACGAATGGCAGAGGAGGTTATGTATACTAACAGCTGATCAAGATAAACTCGTAAAAAGGAAAATTGTCATTAAGTCAGCTCATGTGTTTTGCATTCATTACAGTTTGTGGCTCCAGAGTCATTAGCAGCAGTCTCATCCTGTACTGTGACTGAGCAAAGCAGGAAAAATCTGCTAACGGAGGACCGAACCCGCTCGTTACAGCTTCAGTCGTGAGATACTCTGCAGTGTTTGACATCAGTTCGCTCTGTGTGATGAATGATGAATCATATATATAGTACTGTATGGGAAGTAGGTTCCTTACACAGCAGTATGCTTTGAGGACACACAAAAAAACATTTGGTATATATTATAATATAATATATTATTATTATATTTGGTCATATCAATGGTAACCGCTGAAATATATCCAAACCAGACAGAGATTGCCAACCGGAGTCAGAATCTATTTTGCAAAGTGTTGCTCTTTTTAATGAAGAACAAGAAACTGGGGGAGGAGAACAGTGCAACTTAGTGGGTTGGCTGCGTCTGTTCTAATCAAAATGATGACAAAGCAAAATTCATATTGGAATATGAAAAAAAAACAACGGAAAAAACAAGAAGTATTTGCTTTTGACAGCAACATTTGCATGAATATGGAAATATGGACGAGGGGAGCGGGTCTTTGTGATTATACACTTGTGGCAGATGATAATAAATTCAGACAGCTTGTTTACAATCAAAGCACAGAGAGTTTCCCCGTCCCCAGAGGACAAACAGGGCCAAGACACATTTCAAGGTGAGTGCAACATCAATGCACTGAGAAAGTAGGGAGCTGATAAACCTCAACATCCAAACACACCTTTTTGAATGTAACTCATGTAACACTAACAGCATGTTTGGCTTTAGTTTTTAGAGGAAATCAACTCACACCCTCCACCGCCCCCCCCAAAAAGATTAAGGGGGGAAATCTGTCATCCTACTCTGCGAAGGCTGACCGTGTGTATCCCTCAAGCACGCCTGTCTGCATGACGAGAGCAGAGGTGAGGCTGGAGTCAGCCCGGGGGGGGGCAGGGGGGGGGACAATGAATCACTTGAGGAAGCTGCTTTGCTGTGTGGTAGCAGATGACAGTTGGAGGGTAAAGCAGTGGGAATGCAGACCACTCACACCACCTTTCTTTGTAATATTACCAGGCAGTTGTTACAGAAATGGTTGTAAGAGCAGGTCATGCTCACCACCAGCAGTCCATCACTAGAAAGCAGCGACCACACAGGGATCACAAAGTTGGTGCTGCTGCTGCTGTCAAAACCTGGCAGTCAGTGTGCATGGCAGCGGCTAGGGTATCGGAACTCGATACCTTTCAGGTATTGACCGAAACAACCCAGTACAAAGTAGTACCCTTCATTGGTCATGACCGCAATCAGTTGTTTTTGTACTCAGATCTAGAAGGAAAAAAAAGACAGTTTCTACGGTTTTACTCGCAGTCAATCACCGCAAACGTAATTTGAGCACTTCCAAAATGCATTTCTGTAACCGTAGGCCGAGAATTAAGGCTCATCTTTGATTGAGCTTGGCTTCTGATGGTAACCCTAGCTTGGAAAGACTCGCCATCACTTGAGATGCAAATGTGCTAGAGACCCCAAACCAGCATCTCCCCCATATTTTCATGGCTGCCGAACACACTGGGCTTGGTCCCGAGGCTCTAAGACTCTCCAGTGCTGAGATACGCGAGTTCAGACAATCATAAATAGACTGTATCTCCGCAACGCAAGGTCGTAGGAGCGTAGGACCCAGCTCGTAGCACTCGGGGTGCCCAAAACCTATGGGTAGAACTTGGCCCCATGTCTCTACGACCTTCCGTTGGCTGAACCCTAACCCTAGCAGGAGGCAAATTAGGGTTACGAAACCCTAACCCTAACCCTAGCTCGCGAATTAAGCTGCGTCTTTGACTGGCCGTAGCTCCTGACCAGAAAATGTTAGAGGCCTGGAAACAGTGCCCCACCCCAGGTTTTAGGACGCCCCGAACGCGCTGGTATTGGCCCCGAGCCTCTACAACGCTCCGTTGCGGACATCACCTTTGACCCCTTCTCATTGCACTGATGGTAACCCTAGCTTGGAGAAACTCTCCATAACTTGAGATGCAAATGTGCTAGAGACCCCAAACCAGCATCTCCCCCATATTTTCATGGCTGCCGAACACACTGGGCTTGGTCCCGAGGCTCTAGGACTCTCCAGTGCTGAGATACGCGAGTTCAGACAATCATAAATAGGTTGTATCTCCGCAACGCAAGGTCATAGGAGCGTAGGACCCAGCTTGTTGCGCTTGGGGTGCCAAAAAACCTATGGATAGAACTTGGCCCCATGTCTCTACAACCTTCCGTTGGCTGAACCCTTACCCTAGCGGTGGCCAACCCTCACCCTAACCACTGACCAAAAATCAACATTTTAACATTTGGGGACATGGACTTTGTCCCCAATCAACACATGCCATCCCCAATCAACTGGTCTTAAGTTGAGTGTGTGACCCCAATGTGGACATAAGCGAGGACACGCACACACACACACGCACATATGCACAAAATAAACAAACAGACACAGCAACTTTACCAAGAATGTCTCATGAATGTTTTGAACATACAGGTGACACGAGAACATCAGCTCTATGTTTAGCACAATAAGAGCTTCGGTGTGTGAGCCAATTACGTCTGCAAAAGCGCGTATTACCCCAGCAGGTCCTAAAACATTTATGAGTTCTTCGGATCATGTTGCTCCACAGAGGCCTGTTAGATTTCATTGCATGATTCTGGTGCTCCGCTCCACCATCTATTGTTGCCAATGATCCCCTGTATATTTTGCCAGGATGTTTTCTATCACTGCTCCTACAGCTCGCAAAGACTTTTCATCATCAAGCGGAACTGCTTGATTTCTGATCGTACAAGAGTTGGTTGCAAAATGTGTTCACACAAGTGCCCTGAGCAAACACCCCGGGCCGCCTTCGTAGTATCTCCACTTTAATCTCGCTCCGAACATGAAATTAAAATGTTTTCACTGATAATAATGGCTGCAATAACTCTTATTTATTGTGAGCGCTTTGTCTACTTGAGACAGTCCTTGACAAGCAATTTACCCTCGTTCACCAGTTTATCTCATCTTAGGAGCATCTTCAAAGATGTGTGCGGTGTACACCGCTCAAAATGCATTTGCATGACGACAAGATAATGGCAGACACGCTCATTTCAGAGACGTTTTGCTGTCGGAGTGGCATTTAATCAAAGTGTGATAAGCTATCTATCTATCTATCTATCTATCTATCCATCTATCTTTCTATCTATCTATCTATCTGTCTATGCCTGTGTCCTTACACACTTGTCTGTCTGTCTGTCTGCCTTCTTGTTTGTTTGTCTATCTGTCTGTCTATGCATGTGTTTGTCTTTCTGCCCTGCCTGCCAACCCGTATGTCTGTATGTCTGTCAGCCCACTAGCAGGTCTGCCTGCCTGCTTGCTTTACTGGCTATCTATGGATCTGACTGTATGATTGCTTACCTGCCTACCCTCTTGTCTATCTGTCTGTCTGTCTGTTCATCTATCTGTCTGCTTCCCTGTCTTTCTGCCCTGCCTGCCAACCTGTCTGACTGTCTGTCTGCCTGCTAGCTGGCCTCTCAGTCAGTCAGTCAGTCAGTCAGTCTGTCTGTCTGTTTGTCTGTCTGACTGCCCGCATTCTTGCTTGGCTGACTATCTATGCATCTATCTGTCTGTCTGTCTGTCAGAAACAGGCAGAACTCTACACATTCCTGTGGAGAACCTCCCGCTCTCCCCGGCTCTCATAAAGCGTAGCGTTTTACTGCGACGTGTGCTGCAGATACATATCAGCCCTCAAATTGCCCCATTATTGCTGCTTGCATTGCACAGCGTAGCCTGAGAGATCAGATAACACAGTCTGTGAAATTAACGGTCAAATCGGAGTGAATGGAGCATCTTCCATCACAAAGACGCCGTTAAGATCAATTCATGCAAATAACAGTGATCCTTTGGCGCCCACTAGTGCTGGAAGGATCCCCTGCACGTACAGACTTGCACTGCAGCATTTATTCTTCACAGTTTTCCTCACAGGCTCAGATTGTTAATATTGTGTGAAAAGCTGAATAGCAAGAACAAGAGGAGGAGGTGGCTGCGTTTCTCCACAAAGGCCCACCGGTGCTTGTTTGCTTTTGGCTCACATCCCAGTTATTACCTGCTGCACCTCTTGTGAAGCCCAATGAAGTGACAGTGTGTGCAGCAAACTGTGTGCGTGATGTCTTCTTCTTGAAAGGAGACAGTGGTGTGTGTTGAAATGGTGGGGGGGGGGGGGGGAGGCAGAGTAGCTCCCCACAGGGTAGAGGTTGACTGTTGTCCCTCTCTGCCTTTCCTGTCCTGAGGTACCAGAGTGGATTGTGGGATTTATTTGTCCCATCAGCTCTGCAGGGTTGTTTTGTACCACACCTCCATCTGCCTGAAGCAATCGCATTACAAGCGCGTGCACGACTAAGCACACGCATATGCACACACGGAAACACACACCCTCAAGGCTGCGAAAGCAGATGCTCCAAACAAAACTTCCACACACACACACAATGTCTGTCAAGGGACATGAAATCAGATGAGTTTTTGTGGAGAGACAATCCATCTTTTATCAAGAAGTCTAAATTTCAATCTCACAGAAAATGCATCTTGCTGAGCAAAATTTGACAGAATGTGACGGCTGGTGTACACGCAGGGTACAGACAAAGACACATACCCATGCACAGGTTTTTGTAAACTCAGCTACTTCGGATACTTGTTCCTTGCAGTGTTTGTCACTGACTTAGGTTTTCAGTTATCCACTGTAAAAGGTCAGAACTATTGTCTTTTAGCGAACAGTGCAGGAAAGAGGGTCCACAGTAGCTTTCCTCACTCTTCTGCATGACACATGTTGGCCTAGTCGATAACCTTTCTGGCAAATGCACACCAAAGTCACTAATGGTGGGAAAACCTAAATGCTCATTATCATAAAATATTGGCTCTTAATGGTCACCTCCAGGTATCTAGGAAGAGGCCACTGGACTTATTCAGCATTAATCTGAAGTGTATTCAAGACCTTTAAAAGCAAATCAAGCACAGAATTTTGCAAATCACTGTGTCAACAACTAAAATCGACCTCAACCCAGGAGAAGGAGGGCTGTCGGTGACCCCCTCCAGGCCTAGAGCACCATGCTGTTCACTACACCGATGTTTCCAGGGATAAAGATGAGATGAAAGCGATGAGAGCAGCTGCAGGGGGGGTATTTCATCAAAAGCTCCCAGTGATCACAGTCTTTCTTCTTGACTTCCCAGCATGCAAGAACGCTTGCTTGAAATTATGCTTACGTTTCATCTGTGCATCTGTATATTTGTGTTCAACGCGCAGATGCTCTCTTTACTTCAGTTCACTAGGTCAACTATTACTGTGAAGCATCAAGCAACTAGTGTTCTTTTTTTCCTTTCCTGTGCCAGATCATAATGTCGGCTTTTACCTGCACGTGACACCCATGAATACAAACATGCCCGCAAAACACACATAGAAATGCGCACACGTCATGCTGGTAACAATCATCCACTGATAGAATTCCCAAAGCATGAAAAATGCGAATATGACAAGTCGAAAAGTAAAAAGATGATAAAATGGTATCAAGTTTTGGAGCATGGGCCTTTTATACCCCTCATTTCAATTCTCTCTCTCCACATTATTATATTCTTTTATGCTCTCCCATTCCCTCTCTTTCTGTCTCACACACTCACACAGAATAGATGCTGAATGTAGGTCAGTCCTGTAGAGAGATGTGAAAGTGAATAGTAAATCAAAACTATCAGCAGATGCCACAGCAACGCTTCCCTAAGGCTAAACAGCAGTGCTCAACAGCATGCAAGCCAATTGCATGCACGCACAGCCACACAGACTGCCTTTCTATTTTTATGGGGACACTTGGTGGCATAATACCTTCCATAGCCCCTTACCCATGAGCTTCTCATCAGGAATAGATAGCTTTTCTGATGTAACATCATGCCAACTTCTGACTCTTACCTTAAAACCTCCCTTTAACTGTCAAACTGTCCTCTGAGGGGGTCTCAATAAGTGAGTGCCGAGAAAACGACTTGAAACGTATCAAAATGTCCTCACCACAGTGGTTTTAAGTGCCAGTTTTTCATCACACACAGGTGTTGGTATGGAAAATGTACAGTAGATGCATTGCATAATTCATTAGGTTCAAAGAAAACAGTGGCCGTTACGTGGATTCCAGCACCCTCTGGACTGAATCTATTTCAGGTGTAAACATTGCTTTGCATAAAATCACCTGGGAATCCCCTAAGTGAAGTGTTCTACTGTTACCACACACACACATACACACACAATGTGTTTTGACTTTCATGTATTCTGTGCACTTGTCCCATCTTTCTCTATGTGATACCTTTTTTGCAATACTGGCTTATTTAAATGCAGGCAGTGTCTGCTTTCCTTTTCCTGCCCACCTCAGTGAAGCATGGCTCAGAGAATGGATAAACAGGCTCTGCACTGGACGGTAGTTCTTTAATTCCCAAATCAGCTGTGACGTCTTTTTCCCCTCAAACTGGTGGCTCCTGCAGCACTGCACCAGTGATTTATTTATCCTCTTATTTGCGTAATTGACCATGTGTCAGGGAGGATCAGTGTCAGGGACCAAGGTTGCCACAGAGGACAGCCGCGCAAATGCAGGCCCTCAGACTAACAACCTCAGTCAAGAGGCAGACAAAACATCAGGCAGACAGCAGTAAAGACAGCAGCCAATCAGCTTTGTCTTGTCACAGGAGGCCCGACATGGTCCAATTAGTGTACATCTGCGCCTTGTCACACACCATTTTTTAATACCGCATGATGTTGTGGAGACATGCAGCTGTAGTCAGTAAACATTTGAGGGTATTTGCAGTATAATATGAAAAAAAATACACACAAACATAAATATAATATAATTACAAATACCATTAAAAGAAGATTAAACATACCCTCCATGATGTCTTCAGAGTTTTTGGTAATTCTGTAGTTACGAAAAAGCGCCTTCCCTGCGAGACTACATTTCCCTCCAGCGTGTGACGTCACCTCTGCGACAGCTTCCTCGGGCGCGCACGTGACGTAATGTTTTGGTTCCTCGTTCGGGCTCGAGACGCGACCAGTGTTGTTCCCGCGTCCAGTTTCCCCGCCATGAGCCGCGGACGCCTCGCCGTTCTCAGCCTGCTGTGTGTGTGCTCCTGGGCGGGTTCGCCGCCGAACTTCGTGCTCCTTTTCGCGGATGATTTGGGGTTCGGGGACTTGGGATGCTACGGACATCCCAGTTCGCTCACTCCGAACCTGGACAGACTGGCCGCGGGAGGACTCCGCTTCACCGACTTCTACTGCACCAGTCCGGTGTGCAGCCCGTCCAGGTAGTGACCGACACAGAGCCAGGTGTAGTGGCGAGGTGCGCGTCCTCGATAGAAAGTGTCTCGCGGGGGCGCGCATGCATTAGGCGCAGGTGGGACTGTTTGATTTGACCTACATGAAGGTTCAGTTATTGTGTGTTTCATTCAGACAGGGGGAAACAAATTATTTATTTATTTATTTATTTATTTACAAATTATTTATTTATTATCTCTGTGTTTTTGGTCTACCA
>CAESWR010000389.1:203181-221913 GCA_903171835.1 Mullus surmuletus
CACACAGGTGCAGGTGGTGGGTGACATGATTATCACGAGCCACCCTGCAGTTAGCAAGTTCAGCCGGACATCTGTACTCCTCCATGGCATCATTAGTGATTCACAAGTGCTGCATGACCCCTGCAGCACAATGTGAACCTTTGAAGAAATATTATTTTATTTATCGACTACATGGTTTCCCACAGGACAATGCTAGTTGGAAAACTGAAACAAAATCAATTCACAATTCCATGTTACAACCCCCACAGCACTTTTGCCCGCTTTTTGTTATTACAAATCTGCAATTGGCTGATATCCATGCAATTTTTCGGTTATTTAAAATGCTTGTTGCGGCTACAACCTAACTCAAATGCTGCTTCGAGGCTAAGCGGGCCCATGTCTGTGTCTCATTTCCAAATAAAAAGGTCACGAACATCTAAAGAAAGGTTTTAATTCTATTAATGAATATGTTAGGAACCATAACTTAATACGGAATACTGATTACGGTCAACAAAAAAGTGTGCGAGCCTTGCTCACCCCCGTCCTCTCTTACCCCATGCAACTCAACTCCTCAGGTAAAATAAAGAAAACACACACCCCTGTCACCTACCGGAAGTGATCAACCCCATAATATCCACACAAACAAAACGATACAATAATCACACTGCCTGTAAATCAAATTTCTATTTGGTTCTTACAATGCTCTTACCTGTACACAGCCCTGTGCGTCTGATCCCTCTCCTCTCCGTTGATGGTACACGAGAAAAGTCCAAAGGATTCTGTGCCTATGTGGCAAGCAGACACTGGTTGAAACTATCTTACCCAAACTGAGATAAAACTACTCAAATTTCTAGGAGGACATTCTCATGAAACCTAATTGAATTATTCCAACAAGAAATTGCAATGAAAATCTTTTGTAATTAACCTTTCATTGTGCAAATCACCCTTCATTACAGATAGTGATCTTAAGGCAAGAGCACTGAGTGGTGATGGAAGCACTGGGAAGCAGAGCAACCCCCAACGTCTTGCGTAGGCTCCGTGCCAAATTTAGATATGTTGAAGCATCATTTTGCCGAAGATGAATTGAAGCCTAATTTAAAATGAAACAAATATTCTTAGCAATACTGGTCATTTCCTGGAGACTGTGAGGTCCATCAGGTTGAGTATATAAAATCTTTAGAATCTCTTGTTGGACTTGATCAATGTTTCCTGTGTATATGGCTTTTATATATCATTTAACCCTCTGCAAGTGAGAGAAGAAATCTAGTGTTAATGCCCTTATAACTTAAAATGTCCATTAGAATTTAAATAACTTACTGGAGGAGCGGGAGGTACTATTGACGAATACATTGAGGAACTTCTTGGAAAACGGCAGGTCAGCCTCAGGGGAGGAATCCTCCGAAGAGCTGAGGAGTTCTGGCCTCACCTCCTCATCCTCACAACTATAGTCCACCTGTCCTGTTTCCAAAGGTTCCTCATCACATAGTGTGGAGAGCTCGCTGTCGTCGCTCAGAACGGAGGTACACCTGTGAAACAAATCACAACTTAGTCTTGAAATAATACTGTACATTAAAATGTCTATATATTAAAATTACATTATTATATTACTAAATGTGCAACTACATAAAAATGCAGTGTTTGGTGCAAATGTTGGCGGGGTAATTTAAACAACAGTCTTATTTCTGCCCAGTTGAAACATACTTGATTGGTTTTCAAACTGCTGACACTACATACCTTCTGAGGCTGACGAGTTCCAGCGTGGTATTCTCATCCACCACTAATGTGTACTTCATGGAGTCGTAGGCCAGCCCATCATCTTCATTCGGCTGCCTCACAGCCAGGTCCTTCTCACACAGTGGGAGGTCATGGTCAGATAAGGGACGGTCTGGCACACTGGAATCAATGGGTGGTGAACTGTCGAGCTCCAAGTCACTGCCCCGGTAGGACTCCCTCCTCAGGCCCCCCAAGAATGGATATGAGTCCCCATCCTCCTCCTCTTCATCATTGTCCGTAGAGTAGGTGAGACTGAAGCAGCGGTTAGTCTGAGCAGTGGGTATGTCCAGTGTCAGACTGTGTTTGACCTCGGTGATTCTCTCAAGAGAGGCCGAGGAACGGCTTGTTGGCCTGGGTTCCGTCTCCCGTCCTTCATCCTTGTCGCTGACCACGCTCTCGCTAAGGCTTGGTGAGTCCAAGTCCTTCCTTCCTTCAAGCATCATCAAGTCGTTATTGGGCTCTTCCTCTTCCTCCGGTCTCCTGGAATTCTTGGATGGTTTATCTGTGAAGTTCTTCCCTTCTATGGAGTCTTTAGCAGTATGGATACGCTCCAAGATCAGTGGGGTTATGGTGTCACCACTAGTGTTGCTCATATAAAGGCAAGGACTCATTACTATACTTTCATTCGAAGACTCCACTCGCTTCTTCCTCTCTCCTGGCTCAGCCTTTCTAAGTCGTTGAGACTCTGTCTCTTCTCCCTCCGACCCACCCCTCTCTTGCTCCTCATCATTGAAATTATCTCCCTCTCCAATATCTGAGGATGGTGAGATGGTATCTGACACAGAAACCTTCCTCTTGAAGCAGTCCTCAGGACAGCTGATTGGGTACGAGCCCTCTGAAATCATCCTGTTGACCAGGTTGCTAAGCAGCCAAGGTGAGTCTGAGTTTTCGCTCAGTTCATCTTCGCTTTCTGATTCTGAATCTCCCTCACTAGTTCCATCATACTCATCTGAACTGGGCATTAGCCTGGGTCCCACTGGCAGGTAGAAGGACCGTTTGAAGCTCTCTAAGCTGTGGTCTGGTTCTATCTGCAGTACCATCTGTCTGGACAAACTGTCCTCACAGCATTGGGCTGGAGGAAGTGTTTCATCTGGATCAGCCTGGTGCTCGCAAGATTCATCAATGTCCACATTCTGTAGTCCCATCAGAGCTTGACCATCATCATATGACTCAGGGGGCAAGATGGGTGAGTCAACAGGGGATGGCGTGGCTATAGTGGGTGAGGGTAGAGGCAATGGAGAAGGTAGGGGAGACCTTTCTTTGATTGGATCAGGCTGTCCCAGAAACAAAGATGCTTTTAATCCCACAATACCACTGTCCTGCTCTAGCTCTGTATCCGGGTCCAGTTCCTGGTCTGATGTTGGAGAGCTCGCCTCCTCGATGGAGTTGGTGAGGTGAGATGAGCGTCCACTGCTACTGTCGTCACTGGTCAGGTCTAACTCTGTCTCTGAGATCGAGGAGATCATGTTGCACACCACTGGACGTCCACAAGCAAAAGCTATCTCCAACTCTCCTTCAATGTCTGAGTCAGAGCCCGGAGAACTGAGGTCCTTGTCCATATCTGAAGTCACATAACCTTGCTGGTTCATATCCGCAATCCCAGGATCTGAAGATGGAGAGGTTGAATCATTAGCCGCTGCCTCCCTTGCAGGTGCTGGTGTAGCATCTGAACTGTTTGACTGGTCAAGAGCATCTGAACGGCTGGAGGACACGTAACTGGAGAAGGAAGCGGGCTCAGAGGGTTCAATTGAGGGAAACTCAACATATGACGACTGATTCATCTTGCAAACCATATCATAGGTCTCCTTACACAGGAACTCAACTTCAAAGTCTTTTTCCAGGTCCTCATCAGACAAGGGTGTGTCTGCACCATCATTGGCACCCAAGGGTGCAGTTGATGACAAACAGTGACTGGTTCCATCTGGATCTAAGTCATTCTCTGGCTCCATGCCAGACTCACTGGTGATTGTGTAGGTGTCTGTGGCACAGCGATTTGAGTGCTTGTGATTGTGGTCATTGTTGAGGTCATGGTCCACCTCCGTGTCCGAGCACTGGGAGTGCTCATCGACAGATGGTACTCGGGTCGTTTGGATTGAAGGGTCAGCTTTTTGCTGTGAGGTGTCACCAGGGCAAGGGTAGGACTTATGTTGACCAAATGAACCTGAGAAGACAAAAGATGTGGGGAAACAAGGAAGTGCATGAGAGAATGAAGATATAGGGCGATGTACAAGAAGAAAGATTTTTCAAATGCAGAGAGTCTGGGCCTTCCCATTAAACCTTGGCAATAAGTTATTTTATTGTGTTCAAACGTAACTGAGCAGTGACAGCCATATTCTGTAGTTTGATATTTTTATTCCCCCAGTCCCCTTAAAAATCAACATCAAAGGTATTTTGTGTGAGCTCCTGATTTTCTTTTCATTTTCATTCACAAAGCCCACCCACAAACTATTGGGGAGCCTCCACACCCCGCAGAGAGGCCCACGTCCCTCTTTGAAAATCTTTGAAGTATATGATGCATAAATGGCAAAGACAACTTGGTTTCTCTGTTGAAAGAAATGTGATGAGTAAGCTGGGATGTCATACTTTGAGAATGTTCCATTTTTAGTTTTGTTTCATGAATGTCTATGTGTCACTGAACAAGTCGAGTTCAAATCATGTCATGGACATAACACATCACGGTATGAGACAACACTGATGCTGATGGAAATGAGTTCTAAGCTAGCTGGGCTGGCCTGTATGTTACCGTATTCGGGTCTCTCCCGCCTGTTGCCCTCCATGTCGCAGAGGAGGGGTCTGTGAGGGGACTGGGGATTCCCGCCCTCCCCTGTCTGTTTTGCTGGAGTACCTTTGCTCTGGGACCCTGGTTCCTGGTTAAGTGGAGAGGCTGGGCATTGGCCTGTAACATGGCTACCATCCTCCAGACATGAGTGGGTTGGAGTCAGACGGCCTGGAGGCAGAGACGATATTTACTATTGTGTCATGCTTGCTCATTTCAGTTTTACAGTAGCTGAGTGTCACTTCACGACAACAACAAATAATATGCCTTACAGATAAACATTTGTTAAGATATGCTATTAAATGTTAAGTAACATGAAGTGATTCAATATTATACAATACAATGAAAAATGATACAATCATCATTGATGATGATATCCCTACACGATTCAGAACTATCCAGAATAATTAAAAAAGCAGTCGTGCCTGGCTCATATATAAAGATATAAACAGTGAACTCCTAATTTATGAAGGAAAAGTGATTTCATTCCCACCCTGTGAGGTTGGGTTGCGTAAAGAATCCTGCCAGCTTCCTTTCTTTGGGGATAGACTGCTGTTGTTGTTCAATGAATCCTAATGAGCAGAGAAAGACACAGCCCAATAAGATCATTTCGACTGTATTTTTTGCATTTACAGTGAACACTTCCGCTGCATACCTGTGACACAGCAGTGGTGAGGTTTAGTGTGGTGGGTCGGCTCTTTAGGGTGCCTAGAGTAGGAGAGGGTGGAGGGGACAGTGAGGGAGACGGGGGTGCATCAGGGTCAACCTCTTCATCCTCCTCCTCTTCCTCATCGTCCTCGTCCTCGTCGTCGATCATTTCAAACTCCTGAAAGTCGTCCTGGAAGGAGCAGACTGGGTGGTGCATGTCATTCTTCTCCAGAATGAGGGAGTCCTGACATCATAGGAGAAATGACAGAGACAATGGGTTTTGTTTTTGCTTTTTGTTCTGACAGCAGATGCAAAACAATTATTCCATGAGCCTAAAAAGCAGGGGAAGCACCTTCCATCAGCTGCACTGGATACTTCTTTTTAACCGTTTAAACACTTTGCCAAGATCAGTCCCGTCTATGATAAACTCAGAGAGCAGAGAAGCATCCAACGCAGTGTTCTGTGATTATTACACAAAGGGGATTTGAAAAATACAGACGAGTACACATACACAACCATATTTAAACAGTACAATATTTTTGCTGATATGTTACACTCACTGCACTGCAATGCAGCTTATTGCGTGACGAAGACCGATAAGGCAAGAATTTGTATCGAAGGAAAGATGTGAAAATATGGACAAAGTTAATGCAAAGTCACTCTGAAAAAAGCGCAGGAGGATTTAGAACAATAGGGCATTGAGAATTGCCTGCTTAGTGAAGAGAGAAGGGAGATGTGTGTGAACAAAAGGTAGGATGGTCGATGAACTGAGAGTGGATCAATCAGACATCTCTCAGGTTTCAGCTGGTTTACCGGAAAGCAGTTCAGTAAGTGAGGTCTAATAGAACACACATCCATGACCATTATGTGACTTTGTGTAGCTGTTCTGTTTTCACACTGAGAGAAAGTAATTTTACTGCCCCGTGAGGGCAAAAAAATCAACGGATAATTGATCAAAAAAGCGGATGTCAGATGAATCAGAACCCTCATTTAATGGCGTCCTTCAACAGCACATCTCTCATGAGTGAGAGATATTAACTCACACTACTATCAAAAATGACGTGACATTATCATATTCCCAGCCAGATTCTGCCGCCACCAACCGTTCTGTTTTTCTAATCCTTTCTTCCCCACTTCGAATTTGACAAAGCAAAGACAAGGGACTGATTTATCTGGTTTGCAGTTTGAACAGCACAGCAGTTTCCCTGCCTCTGAGTGCAGTCTTTTTAATGGAGGAATCAAAGCTCACCCTCTCATCCACCCCACACAATCCTGCTGACGCCTGGTTCATCCACTTTATGCCACAGCCAACAGAAATCAAGACTCAATCCATTACCCAGGGGAGTGCACATGAATATGCATACCCCTCTCCCTCTCTCTCTCCCTCTTTCTCTCTTTGTCTGTCTCTCTCTCTGTACATATGATATACGATGTGAATCTTCTGACTCACAATGCTAATCCTCTTACTGATCCGTCATGTGATTTATCGAAATCCATAGATCAATCTACGTGGTTGTGAAAATGCCGCCGTTGCCTGAGAGCATAATCTGCATTGTCAGGGAACATCCGCTAGCGAGGCCACCTGACAGACGGCCTGCAAGCTTAAAGAAAAAAGAGAGAACTATAAATAAGAGTTGTGTGTCGGCGAGAATCAATGCCCGTGGTCTCCAGTTCCCAAGGACATCCCAGGCAGCCTCATGACTGTCCCTCACTGACTAACTGACTGACTTAGTAAGGCACGCTTCCTGCTGGAAGAACGGTGCTGTATCAAATCCTACACGCACAGATACAACAATATGATGTTAGTAATGTTATAGATTCATTTCTGCTTCACAGGGTAGTGCTGGATTTTGATTTTTGTAAGCAAAACCGCATATGTATAGTTTGTTTTTTTCCATCTAAAGGACCCCTGGCCCTGAGTACTTGTAAATCACAGACATTAAGTGTGCTTTGATGGCTTGTGGAGGTGTCATTCATGCTCAGAGAGAGTGAAGTACTGAGTGTGAATAGCCGTCAAATTCACCGGTGTATGTTTGGGCTCCGCATGCTCATGAAAAGCCGTTATGATACATCGTGATTGACACCAGAAGCTATGTCTTAATTATATTTGTTTGTGCAGTGACATCATAAAAAATGTTTCTTTGTTTTGATGCATTTTCTAAATATAGTATGTAATCTGGGTGATGTATAGTCAAATACATAACAGTCCATCTATTAATCAAGAGCGCCTACTGAGTGATGGCCTCCATCTATCAATGTTTCCCTACATTTCCACATCTTAAACTCAGCGTAGCACCACAGCAGAGACGGCACAGCTCAGTCACAGTGTGAATTATGCATGCGCTCATGGTGTTCAGTCGGGGGCTCTGAGGAGGCAGAGATGGGTATTAGACCAGAAGTGAAGAATCAGCCGAGAAGAGGCAGAGAGCAGTAAGGTGTGTTTGTATCACACACTGTGCAAAGATGAACAAACAAAAAGAAAGGAGGGACGCCCTTTGTTATGTCTGTGCTTGTTATGTTGATCTGCTGCCATGAAAAAAATTAAAGGTCATAGGGAAAAAAAACATATAACGTGGTTGAAAGCACGCTGTGAAACCAGCAGTGACACCCAGTGAAACCTGTGCCAGAATTGCTGTAACATTTTGGCTTTGGGCCAGCAGCTGCTCTGTCCTCACAGGTGGGAAATCAGACTGTTGAAAAAAAAGACAGAACACGTCAGCAGTGTTTAATTGCCTGCCTTGCACTCTTGATGGAAGCATTAGAATGCAAATGTGCCGTCCAGTCATTTTAGTGTGCACATGTTAGTGTGAGATCCCGTCACTAAAGCCCTTCTGATCTAAATGGTTATCCAGTTTAAGTCCTGAACTCCATAACAAATTGGAATTAATCGGAGCTGGGGATTGGGACTTGAGGATAATCTCACTGTTTAGATTAGCTGTTGCTCCCAAACATCAAAGACACGCTGCCCAATACGATCAAATCAAAAACCAAAAGCCTCCCTCATCATCAGAGTCCGGCGCATGAAGGAGAGAGTGCTGCTGCTGCTTTTGCTGATGAGCTGACAACGTGTCACCAATTCCTACTGATGCAGGCAAAATCAAACACCATACGAAATAGCATGTGCATCAAATTCCCTGTCTTGTTTTATGTCCCTGATGTTTCAGTGTACATGCACATATTTGACGCGAGCGTGCTGTCCTGCCTGTGTCAGCGAGATGACTTCCCCCGGGCAATGAACGAGCATCACTTGTTGAAGTGAGCAGTCCTGCTGATGGTGATGATGTGCGCGCGTGCGTGTCTGTGTGTCTGTGACTGTGTGTGGGATGCAGCAGAGAGGAGACAGAGGTTTTAACTACTGCATGACCTCTCCGGCATAGCTCTCTCTCTCCGGAGGTCTTCCATGGAAAGGCTTTTGCTCGCTATCCACAATGTGTTTTTGTTGGCGGCTTAAAGTGGGGGAAGCTAAATATGTAGCACAGATTTCGCTGAGAGCTTAACCCTCTCGGCTAAATCCCCCGTTCCCTGTCGCCTCGGCAGCACAGGGAGAGAGAGTGAGAGGGATGAAGGTGGGCTGGGGGGTAGAGGCGGGGGGTAGCGGAGGAGAGAATCCGAGCCGTCTCTTAGAGCAGCACTCACTGGGAGGCGAGGGAAGACACATCAGAGGGCGGGAGAGAGAAAGATAGGATGGAGACGGGAGGGAGGGAGGCAGGGAGGGAGGGAGGGAGGGGGTTGTCTCTGCATAGCAGCAAACTTCAGTGGGTCACCCACCCTCTGCTGCAGCCATGGCTCCACGCCACAAGCATAAAACATTTACATCTCACAGGATGGAGGAACAGAGAGATGAAGAACGAGCACAGGAGGATATGAGATAATAGTTCTTCGAATTGTGTAATTATAGTCTAAGCTGGTTGGAAATGTGGTGATGATACATCTAATGACTCAATTATTTGCACATGCAGCTGCTTCAATCGGAGGCTTAGTGGGAGAGCCGAGGAGCTTAGTGCATGCATGACGTTTGATTAGCTGCAGAATGTACCAAGTTTGATCTGTATAAGAACATGAAGTGTTCATCAGTCGATTGCCGGGCGCTCAAGTGGTGGACGTCTCTCTTCTTGTCCATGCATTCATCTCGCTGGCACTCCAATATTCGTTTCTGAGGATTATGGTCATTACTGTAATGCCACCAACGCTAATAAGCTAGCTAGCCTTTAGATAAAACCGCAGAGCGAGGAGGATGCTTACATAAGATAGCCATATGCAAATCGCCATTTGTCAACGGTGCAAAACTACAAAAAAACAAGGTCATCATCTGTCTTGCGGTGTTCCAGCAACTTGCAGCAACAATTTACAGCATATTCTGTAGTTTATTTGCCTTTCAATGTTTTTCTTGTTCTCACATTTCTGTTTTTCAAACTGATATAGCTCTCACGTTGTTATTTATCGGTAATGAGAAGCAATGGCCAGTAGCAAAAGCATAAATATGCATATCATACAACTCAGTACAAGAAAAAGTATGCATACTTTAAGAAACGTTTGGAAGTTTTATACAAGTCTGTACGAGCAGACATTGAAAAAAGCGATCAGTGTACAACTGCTGTATGATGTGCAAAGCCACGTGAATGCATATTCACGTGGCTTTGCACATGAATTCACACTGCAACTTTGTACAATCACATAATCAATATACATGGCACAACCTTGTTCATGAGAACTTCAACTGTCAATTAAAGAATAAACAAAGGAGAGCCTCACCTTTTCATAAGGATCGGAGTCGTAGTTTAGGCCAATCCCACAGTCATCTGTGATTTCAGACAGGTCTTCATCATCAAACTCCTCCAGGCTGATGTCGTGGGCTGGTCTGGAAACACATGAGAGACAGTATGTATTCATTACATGTTGTTAACAACAACACTGATATGTGCAATATGCCTGTTTCATCTGCCAACAACCCAGAGGGGAAATCCGCATTGATTTATACCCACACACTGAGCTTTGTTGGAAGGGAAACCTGCTCAAATGCATGTCTCATACTGGACACAGGCAGCAACACTGAAACCCACATCCTCCACCTTAATGACACACAATCGCAAAGGGGGACACTTCTTAGTTACTCTGAAGATTTACTGCAGGTTGTACGGCACAAAATCTAATGTCAATTTTTCAAACTAGGTCAGATGAATTGCGGCATTTGGCTTAGCTTTTGGAAGTGACACTTGCCTCTTACTTTTAATACTTGCATTTCAGCCCCAGCGGGTCACACCGGGGAAGTATATACATCCCCATAATGAGTCACAGCGTTGCAAGTTTTCATGATTAGCCTCAGTCTCATCTGTGTCTCATTAGTTTCAGCAGACTCTTGTTTCTACAGCAGTTGGCTTGTAATGTGTCAAAGGAAATGCTGCAATGCAGCGTTCCTACTGGGGGAAAGGACATTCCACATTTTACGTATGGATGGAAGCTTACATCATACAGTCATACAGGGTCCCGTCTACACAATGTCATTTGCACCACAGAGAAAACAAGGACATGCTGATGCACCTAAATGTAAAACTAAAGGGGTAATGAAGACATCACAGTGGTCAGAGTGCAACTGTGTTAGTGCACTGCAAGGTGCAACTGACAGAAAACACAGGGGGAGGAAAAAACAGCAATTCTATTTTTAAAAAAAACCTTTACAGTAAGGCAAAGAAAAAAGTCAATGCCTTTAAATAGTAAAATCTGGGTTGCACAATTTGATATAGTCCGTCAGTAATTCGTAGCTACCTCAATAAGCCAATATCCACCCCACCAAAAATCTCACACAAACTAACATTTAATACATTTTTAATTGCCCTGCAATGGCATATCAGAGTAGCTACTGTGAATACCTGCATAGTGAATGGCCAAACCCCAAAACCTAACATTAAAAGAACTTTGAAGAAGAAAGCGGTACAACATATGAAGGAATCAAATGTCAATAATCGTTTGATATGAGGAACAAAAAGCTATCATATTTGAACAATCTGAAAAGTTACGATAAGAAGAACTGTATTTAATGCTGTGATGTAATTGTTTAGTAAAGGTGATACTGAGGACCAAATATAACACATTCAATTTCCATTTGTGGAAAGTTGCAGTTGCACAGACTGTTCGGGCTCAACCTTGTGTTGATATCCTTATCTAATCAGATAAAATTGCAGAATTGCTGCAGACATGCAGCCAATGTTGGGCGAAAACAGCAGAAGCCTTCTTGTTAACATACATTATTTAAATTCATGCATAGACTCTCGACATCCTTTTTCTTTAAAAAAGAAAAACAGTAATGTTGGGTGCAGACAATGATTTGCACTATATAGCGGTTCTGTTGTGAAATTAAATCAGAAACCATGTGGAAAAAATTCAAAAGTGAGATACACCGTGCAGGGGAAATGATCCCACAGCACAGAGACCAGTGAATATCTTATCGTATGATTGTTTAAAATCAGATATTACTGGCTTGTGTTTGTGGATTTTTCTCCTACAATCAAAGCGGCGTGGGATATAATGAGTAACTATTCCATGTCCAAATTTAGTAAGCAAAAAAACCTCACTAAGGGTCACCCTGTCTAATCTGATACAGTCTAATTTTTGATAACAGTCTGGCTGATACGAGATAGAACAAGTGTATATAAAGTCTGTTCAGCCCCATGTTGCACCGTGTCCATCCCGGGCTGGTGTCTGTACAGGAGGAACCATGAAGAGCCTTGTTGTCGTTTTGGTCTGTGCGGTTCTCACAGAGGGACTCGTCAGGTAAGGAAACAGACTTGGTCATTACTTTGCCAATTAAGCGTTTATCTGACCCCTGACCCTAAACTCGTCTAACCACTAAAGCATAGGATAAAGTCTTTTAAAATCCCTTCTTCTTCAGGGTCCCTCTGGTGAAGCACAAGTCTATGCGTGAGGCTCTGAGAGAGAAAGGGATCGAGCTGCCTTACCAGGATCCAGCTCTCAAGTACCAGCCCAATGAGTTTGCTGGCTCTGCCAACATGTACATTAATAACTATGCCGATGTAAGAAATCCTGGCTTAACTGTGGTTTCATGTTAGACACACGACTTTCCTGTCAAAACATTTTTTAAACATTTTTTTTCTCTGTGCCTGACTTTGGTTGCTTGTAACTAACCCAGACCACCTATTACGGAGCCATCAGCATTGGAACACCTCCACAGTCCTTCGAGGTGCTGTTTGACACCGGATCTGCCAACCTGTGGGTGGACTCCATCTACTGCAACACTCAGGCCTGCAGTGAGTTGAGACTAATAGACTTCCCCGCACTACCAAGTCCATCATCAACCTGTCACTTCCCTCCGAGCACACATGCAGGATTTTGATTTAATATGTAAAAGGAATTTATAGCTCAACCTGTAGTTTCCAGAGAATGACATACTGCACATATGAGGTTTATATATTTAACTTAATTACGCCACCGAACATTTGAAGCATTAGTTAACATGTTTGTAAAGGTCATAACCATCTGCACACTGTACTTATGTCTTTCTTTTCCGCTCGCAGACACACACAAAAAGTTCAACCCCCAGCAGTCCTCCACCTTCTCTAACAAGGGTCAGTCTTTCTACCTGCCCTATGGAGCTGGAAGCCTCTATGGAGTCTTTGGATATGACAATGTCAATGTGAGTCAAAACTACCTAAATAAGCAGAAAACTGCAGCACATTGGATTCACATTCACTCAGACAAATCTGTGTAAAACGCTTAGATCTTAGTGTCATAAAGAATTAAAAGACCTGTCTTCACCGGGATGTTGCTTGAGTGAACCTTGACTTACATTTTAACCAATGTTGGTTCGTGTTTTGCATGTTTAGGTTGGTGGCATTGAGATCAACAACCAAGAAGTTGGTCTGAGCACAAACGAGCCTGGTCAGAACTTTGTGGTGGCCAAGTTTGATGGCATTCTCGGCCTGTCCTACCCAAGCATCTCGGCCGGAGGAGAAACTCCCGTCATGGACAACATGATTTCTCAAAACCTGCTGGGTGCCAACATTTTCTCTTTCTACCTCTCAAGGTATGTGAAATTGTCTCCTGTTAAAATACCTTTCGAATCATGCTGTCTGTACACACACCTGACATAAGACTGATTATTTTGTCTTGTTTAGGGGAGGACAGCAGGGCAGTGAGCTGTCTTTTGGAGGAGTGGACAACACCAAGTACCAGGGTCAGATCTACTGGACCCCTGTTACCTCTGAGACCTACTGGCAGATTGGCGTTCAAGGGTCTGAGGCTTTGGATAATTCTAATTGTCCATGTGGTTAACATTATATCCCTAGAGTAGTGAATGTGGTTGCACAAAAACTCTCATTTGGCATTTGTGGTGCCCTTCAGATTCCAGGTCAATGGTCAGGAGACTGGCTGGTGCTCCCAGGGATGCCAGTCCATTGTGGACACTGGGACCTCCATGTTGACAGCTCCAAGCCAGTATATGGGGTATCTCATGCAGGCCATTGGAGCCCAGCGCAGCCAGTATGGCACGGTAAGACAGTGTGACAGACATACTACAAAAATGATGCCATGCCAAAACTAGCCATCATTATCATCTAATTAAGTTCCAGCCAGGTGTTCTGGTGGCATCGTTAAATCTTTATGAGCCACACAGTCAAGGTCACAGAACACAACTGTGCAGAAAAGCGAATCAACCAACTTCCGTCTCTCTGACAGCATCCTTTTTGTACTTTTGATCTCTAGTACATGGTGAACTGCAACCAGATCTACAACTTGCCAACTCTCAGCTTTGTTATCAGCGGTGTTTCGTTCGCTCTTCCTCCTTCTGCTTACATCCAGCAGGTATGGTAACAGCATTACCCCTTACTAGACACACTTTAGACATGGTTTGCATATATCATATTATATCTTCTGGTCTCAACCCCCAGCACTACCAGAATGGATACCAGTTCTGCGTGGTGGGCATCACTCCCACCTACCTGCCCTCACATGATGGACAGCCTCTGTGGATCTTCGGAGATGTGTTCCTCAGGGAGTACTACTCGGTCTATGACCGCACCAACAACCGTGTTGGCTTTGCCACCGCCGTCTAAGTGTCAAAGTGCAACCCCATCTTGCAATAAACTTGATCAGATGATGATGATGGTGTTGTTTGTGTCTACTCAAAATACTTTTAAGTTCTCAAATAACTTACTAAAATCATCAGTCTGAACAATGTTTTTTCATTGCAATTAGCATACTAGTGTATGTAAATTGCTATATAACATTGTACATATACAAATATTAATTTGGATAAAACATGTCCATGTTGATTAATGACTTGTGCAGAATAAAGATAAAAAATACTACAGTTTAGAGCCACAGCATCTCATCCTTTGAGAAAAAGCCTTATGGTTAACAACACTGGGCTTTTGTGTGTCTGTGTACGATGTACACACTTTTTGGATTAATAGTTGCAGCTGGGAATGACAAAATAAACAAAGGCTAATCCAGGGTTTTGACAATGTCAAAGCGGTGAACCATTATGCACAGAAATATTAATTTGGGGGGGAAAAATGGGATGGGATGGGGTTTTCGGCCACCAGTCAGTGTCTGCTTGGAATTAATAATTCATAATGTACAATATATAATATAGGGGGCACTTCATGCAGAGCAGCTTTCGACTTTCTCACATGTTTAAATCCCAGGACATACAAATCTGAATAACAAGACTGAAAATGCACAAAGGAATCATCTGCTTTATTGTGTGCATGATAGGTCAAACAATAATTCATTTGTATTGCCTTATGTTGAAAGGGACTGTCAAGGCAGCACCTGTTTTTCCAGGAGCAATTTATCATTAATAAATAATGTATTTGCACAAAGAAGCTCCCACAATGCAATCATTTGGGTTGGATTGTGTTATTTATTGTAAGGACATTTGTTGTTGTGGCCAATCAGTCATATCACATATCTCAACTGACGTAACCATAACTCACTGGGAGTATGACATCATCACAGCCTGGACCACACAGACAGAACAGCTGGATGTCTCCTATGTCACCATCACACACAGTAAAATAGTGTCCTCCCCACCCAAATGGGGAGACAGAAGGACACTAATGAGCTCCTCATCCACACAACTCTGCAGGGAGGCTGTGTTTGTATGCGTCTGTGGGTGTGTGATGCACAATGGAAAAACACCCCATGGGCGCAGCTGCAACCAAGGTAGCTTTTATCAACACAAGGAGGATGTCCAATGTTTGGAGGCGGGGGGGCGGGGGGGCTGTGGGGGGGCAGGGGGGTGGAGAACGATATGGAGGACATGTAGGTAATCACAGGAATGGGGATCGAGAAAGATGAAGATCATATATCTGGGTAGATTTCTATGTTAGAAAAAAAAACTTCAATTGATCTACCAACACTGTTGACATTTTAGTGAGAGTAGAGAGATGAACAGCAGCTTGTTCCAATGAGGAGAGTGAAAAAAAATCAATTTTATTGGTGTTGGGGGAGAGATCGCTCATCTACTTGGCAACACACCAGTAAATTTTCCAGTATATTTACCAGTAATGGCTTTTTGTTCACCATCTGTTTTTAATTTCCTATTGTGTGCTGCTCTTTTGCTCCCTGGCCTGTGATGTTTCAAGACTCCATTTTGTTTGACTTCTCATCTCTTTATTGAGTTCTCCATTAGCACATCAGTCTACAACCCCCGCCCAAAACACACACAGACACACACAGTCTGCCTAAACTGCAAACCTTAAAAGATGCTACAAGTTACGTCGTTCTTCACAATTCCAGACACCGTATCCGGCCACTGTCTTGCCATCGTGTTTAGACAACCTCACAGTGAGCGTGCAGTCCCTGTCACAACGTGTTGTGTGCAGGTCGCTGCATAATTCGCCACCGCACTGTGACACCCCCTGAACACAGCCCACCTCAGCTTTTGATCACTCTTAATGATAAAGACCCAAGGCGGCGGCGCAGTCACCGCCACTCCTCTCCCCTGCTTTGCTCTAAATGAAAACGCCAGAATCAAACCTTCATGCTCGATTCTCGATTGTGAATAAAACCAGGCAAGCACAACATTACCATTTACCGATGCAGGCCACGCTGCTGCAGTGGCACACCCAGATTCGCTACAAAGATTTTGCAGTGTCCACAGCTCACGTTACTTGTTCTTTTTCCAACAGTCTCCACAGCCTGCATTCATTCCTTTTCACAGGGGCTCTTTGTGATTTTCGATTGTGTCTCGAGCAGACCAGAAAGTCTCAAATCAGGTAGGTGACATCCATGCTTGGCGAATAATGTGTACGAGTGGCCACCTGATCGCACACTAAAGATCCATGTGTTTCAAAATGTCTGCAGCATTCTAACACTTTAACTACACAATTATACCTTTCGATGCAATATAGTAATAGCTTTCCTTAATATACAGCCCAGGATTATTCAATAAATGCTTTATAAGGACAAAACACGAAAAACAAGTAAAAACATGTTAGATAGAAGAAATAACAACACCTAAATATATCTACACATACAAAAGGGGGTGAGGCCCCTTGATGCATTTCCTCCATCAGGACCCACTTCACAATGACATCATCATCTTAAAGGGCCAAGGACATGAGATGTGTTTGCCACTGACTCATTTACAAGATCAATTTCTGACGCTTTTCAACCATCGTCTCTGGCAATGCAGACACACGCGCACACACTCAGCACACACACATATGAGTCATGCATTTGACCTAATGAAGCAGCTTCTTGTTGTCTGTGTCAGATCCAAACGTGGAGATCACGCCATTTTTTGAGCCGTAAGAAGAGAGGGTGCGCTGGTCTTCCTCTAAGCAGATGATTTCATGTAGATTTGGCTGGATTTGCATTAATGAGTCATTCAATGTAAAAACATATAACGTTTCTGTCATTTTGGTGGAAAACAAATATCAAAGACCATGAATGATGCTTGTTACTAAAGGCCAACATGTAAAAACATGGCGATTGATGGTTGCGTGTGAGCGAGACCAGGACAGCAATACAAAAATAATCAAAAAGAGGGGAAAGAAGCAGCAGGGGAGGGAGTCAAACATGGAAAGCTTAAGCTAAAATGAATCTGTATGTGAGTTAAGCTGCTTACCCCCACGGTAACCATACCCATAACCCACTTTCCTTCCGGCCTTCTTTAGCTGAAGGCAGAAATGGACGGTGAAACATGAGTGCGATGCACAAGGTTGACTTTAATTGTGCCTGCGGAAAATGTATGGGCATTATTAGAATATATGTACATTCTATCAAACCCAACCCTTTGGAAGGAGCACTTTTTTTTTTGTTTTTGATTTGTTTTTTATCAGTTTACCTACCACTTTTCTTCTTGATAGATCAAGAATTCAAAAAATTGAAAGAAAGGGTCACAATCACAAGCTAATGTCAATCATGATCATCATTGTCACTATTAAAATAATAACCCATAAGTGCTAGGATTCAAGGTGGTCAGAGGTCAAAACTCATCCGAATAGCCAGAAGAAAACCTCCAAGAAGACTCCATTCAGACTGAGGATTTACCACAGACAGCATAGAGAAATTGGTAGAGAAATTAATATTTACCTTTATTTGATATGTCAGCAAATTTGTTCTAAGCCACAGGAAAAGTTATCCTGATATTTTAATATTTACGTAAATTACTCAGGTGTATTTTTTTGTCTACTGTTTGATAAATATGTTTCATCACTCCAACGGAGGGAGGGTTTACCACCACCGAGAAATTGTAGCTCGTAGTGAATTCCCAGTGCTCACTCAGGGGAGGAAAAACTGGCCTTTTTACGGATTATGCTGCCTATTGGAAACAGCATTGGGGTTACGTAAGGCAGATTACTGTGACACTACTGGTGGCTTCATCCATGAGTCAGGCCCACAGAAAGGCGCACAAAACAAACACAGAAACCGTCAAAAGGGAAAAAACGGGTGCGAGTAGTGACCAAATATTAAAGAGGAAAACAAAGACATGCGTTGCGCTGATTTACATGCATTTGACCTCCCATCGATGCTAGACAAACAGCTTGTGCACTGAATTGAGTTCAATTAGACTTGAAGTGATTAATCTCCATCACATCCAATATGCAGCTTTTGACTTTACGATTTGGACGGGCTGTAGAATAGAACTTCAAATGTTTATCTATGCCCTCTCATGGCCTGATACTGTTACAAACATGGGCAGGCAGTTGGTCAGTGCTAAAAAAATATCGATGTAATGGCAAACGCTTGGCAATGAGCTCTGAACTAAGGTCACGCAAAAAAAAGCAGGCCTTATTGATCCGATATGATCCGTCCATTGAGACGAAGCTGCAGCATGAAACTAAATCCCACAGAAATGCACGATGTGGATATTGAAATCCTTCGGGACGCGGCTCACTAATGTGATTGCACCCAGTGTAAGGAGACGAAATGGAAAGCAAAATGAGGCAGCACACTTTGATTGGACACTCTTACTAAATCAATTTATATCACTTCCTTGGTGTTCGGGGGGAAAAAGGCGATATGGCAGCCTCCTAAAGGGTTCGAAACAGCAGAATCTGAGATATTTCTACAGCACATTCTCAAAGCCCCCC
>CAESWR010000389.1:261076-271612 GCA_903171835.1 Mullus surmuletus
AAAAAAAAAAAAAGCCCACAGTCATCTCTCAGCTTTGAGGGTCTCAGCAGAGCTCAGACCGTGGGGGGCTTTTGTCGTGGCCGGGGCTTTTGTTTACAGAGTCGCCCCGGCTGGCTCACACACACACACACACACACACACACAGAGCCAGACAAACAGCCAGACACAGACGCGCGTCTCTGCGAGCTCTCATCCATCCGTGCAGCCAGCCTACCTCCTCCATCCGTGACCAGTTTAAAGCTCTGCGACTTCCTTCTCCTCTTCCTCTCCCCAAACTCCATCCTTCAGGGGGGGCTTCCTCGGCAAGTCCTTCCCGCGGTGGCAAATCGCTCCTCAGAAGACGGAATCAGTGAGTGGATCCATTCAGCGGAATCACTGTCCGTCTGCTTTATTAATCAGTTAATTTTTTCCTCTTCCCCAAGGCTGCGCTGCACTGATCCTATCGTCGGCTGATTTCTCCTCTTCTTCTTCTTCTAAAATCACCTGCTTAAATGGACACGATGCATCCTATTGTGTCATTCCCTCCCTCGCATTGTCAAGCCGGTTCTTCCCTTTCGCCATGTAAATAAATTAATGACTTAAATATTAAAAAAATAATAAGAAATAAATAAATAAATAAATAGAAAATCGTCACATATCCCTTTGCGCCACCTGATGGTATGTTCTCATCCAAAAGGTCGACTCAGACGTTCACCACAAAAATCCGTTATTTGATAAAAGAGGACTTCATCTTTTTTATTTTATCTTTATTCTCAATTGTGTGGTATCTGACCCCCCCTTATTTAGTTCTTACCGGGGCTTTGTTAAGTCAACATATGTTTAATGGAAGCAAACAAAGCGTTGGTGCTTCAGGTTTTCTGGAGGATCTTCTCGTCCTAGTGAGACTGGAGTGCATCTAAAGGCAGTTTCTGCTGACCTCGCTGCAGGCTGTAGATTGTGAGTCACTGAGAAGCACCGAGAGATGAATCACTCGTGACATGTGCACGACAGTTCATTTGGAGCTATTTTTCATCACTCCTAATATATTCTAGAAAAAAAAAAAAAAAAGAGAGAGAGAAAATGTTGTTCCCATCCCATGTGACGAATTACAATCACTCAAACATGTCATAACAAACCAGTAAAGATTAAAACCCATCTTTTTCTGGCTTTTGACACCATGTGAGATGTTGAATGCATTATTATTATTATGGTTTCATTGCTTAGTATTGGTTATTGCTTTATTTTTTGTTGTAATTAAGCTGTTTTATGGCTTTTAATCTGTTCTTGTCTTTTATTCTTTGATTTTGTATTATATATTCTTTTACTCGTATCTTATGTGTTGTTGTTTTTTCAAGTGCTTTATAAATAAAGTCGGATTTGAAAGATTAAAACCATTTTATAGCGAATTAAAACAGCTGGGCCCATTGGTTTTTTTTATAAGGAGGAAAGCATTATTCTTTTCACTGCTAAAGATAATTCTTATTCTTGCAGAGGCGTCCTTTTCGGAGTCCTTCACCAAATAATGCTCAGCAACGCAAAACGACACACTATTTACACTTTTATTTTGAAATATTCACGTCAAAGCAGATACCAAACCCTTTTACTATGAAGTGCCACCGGCGGCTTCACGAGATCACTTCCGGTGGATGTTTTCAGGTCGTTGTTGTAACAACTTGTGAACCAGCATGGGTGTGTGTTGATGTTTTGAAAGCAACGACCCTCTGAAGCCTCAGAAATGGACATAATCAAAGCAGAGATCGCGAGGAAGCGGAAACTCCTCGAGGAGAAGCAGCTCGTCGACGTGAGTGAAGCCTTTTGTTTTGCTAGCAGCTAAAGTTAGCATCGTCTCGCCATCATCGATACTTCTAATATGTGTTCCGTTCAGGTCTTTATCGGTATCATATTGGTCGGCAACGTTGCAAAAATTCACACCTTAGACGTAAATAAAGTTTGTTGGAAGCTAAGATTTAAACAGGTTTGATGGCAGTTGTGAGACTAGTAACGCTAGCTAAACATGGCTGTTTGCTAACGTGCTACAGCGTCGCTATCACGACTACATGTCCCACAGTGCAATGCGCTCCGTCAAAGCGTCTACAGCAAACGGCGTCATCAGTGCGCATAGTTGTAACGTGAAATAACCTTTAAAAAAAGTTCACATCAACAGATTAGCAGCCACTGTAGCCATTGTTTGTGTGCAAACTATATTTTATACCATTCTATGTTGATGCAGACGTGTGTAAAACCTGAGCATCATCAGCTGTGATAAAACACATCCAAAAGGCCACATACTTTCAGTCAAACAGAGCAACTGCAATTGATGCTGTCCTTTTATAATTGTTTTAGAGGACACGTATATCTACTCTTAAAGTAAACAAGAAAGGAAAAAGAGATATTCCTATGGCTGTAATGTGAAATAACCATAATACAATAGTTCAAATCAACAGATGAGCAGCCACTGTAGCCATTAGATTGTATGCAAACCATATTTGATAGCACCATCAGCTGTGAAATAATGCATCCAAAAGGCCACAGACTTTCATTAAAACACAGAGCAACTGCAATTGATGCTGTCCTAATAATTGTTTTAGAGGACAGACATATCTAATCTTCAAGTAAACAAGAGAGAGAAAAGAGAGAATAATCCAATAGCTTCAATGGTTGTCTGACTAATCATCTAGAATCAAACGTGTTAAAAAAAAGTCAAACTCTGTTTCCAGGACACCAAGAAATTCTTCAAAAGGGCCGATCTTGCGCAAAAGGAGCAGGAAGATTACTTCAGAAGATGTGGATATAAGGTAGGTTGTTGTGACGATGGCATACAAACGGATCTAAATGTCATTGTTCAGTTCAATATTATATCTTGTGTTCGTTTCAGCCTTCTTCTCTGTAACATGCTCTCATCAAACACTTGGCAGGAAAATAAGAAATTCAGGAATTGCTCACGTGTGCACTGGTGCTTGTATTTTTGTTTACTGTGCTGTTTCTCCCCAAACTGCCTATGCTGCCTCACCTGTAGGTTCAGAGAGAGCCCCCTGAGAGCCAGGTATGGGATTGCACAGTGAAAGTAGCTGGCAGGATGCATGAAAAAAGGCGTGTGTTTCAGCACACCATGTCCCAGAGCTTCTGCTTCCTTGTAACCCTGTTTTCAATGTTCATCCACAAAGGAATGGTGAGGGTATAAAAAGGAATGACATGGTGGAGATATCTTTGTTTTCCTAATTCTTTCATTTAAAAGACCCCAACTAATAGCGCCGATTGAAACTCCTTTTACCTGAAATGTCAGTGATTGCTGTATAAGTGTATTCTGGAATCTTTGTTTTCCACACTTAATCATAAGTCATAATTTGTATTTTATTATTTTCTTTTCATTCAGTTTTCATAAATTTTGTATTTTACTAGTAACTTAAAGGTGTTTGAGAATGTTTGGTTTGTCAAATTCTGTCTTGTTTTGCATTTTCTCATGCTTCTTATGCATTTAGTACTCCACCATTGTCTATATTACTTATTAGGCAGCAACAGTGATGAAAAAAGGTTTCTGTACTTGATCAGTTCAAAGTACAAAAACCCCTTTATAGTCATCTTCAATCACCTCACAAAAAGCAAGGGAACAAGGAAAGGAAGCGCGAAAAGCAAACCGGGACACAGCCTCAGTGTGGATTTTGGCATGGGATACTGATGTGAAGCAGAAAGTAATTCTGTCATCAAGCTGCCCTTTTATTTCGCACTTAATCTCCAGTTCTGTTATTTTCACCAGTTATAAGTTTTCCCGGGTTTTGTCTCATTATTCTGCATTGCATTGTAGGCATCGCTCTTTGGAAAACTGCATTTCTGTTTTTCTTTTCTTTTTTTTTACGTTGTGCAAGGCTTAAGATGTCCGAAGGTACATAGTGTTTATTTGAGTAAGGGCCTTTGTTCTTTTGGCATCAGTTGCTTTTAGATTGTGCTCTCAGACCACAATCTAAGAGTGCCGACAAGCATGCGCATGACGTGCAAGCATCCTTTAAACTGTCTATTGCAGTACTTTATATTGTAAAAAGACAGATGGTGATGGGGTGGGATTACGATGTGGTTATGAAACCAGCATGGAAAAACCCCCAATGAAAGTGAGAGATCAGCATTTGTTCTCAATATGTTGTCTTTATATTAGTAATTTATGAGTTCTCTTGTTTTTATTTGTTTTAAGTGTTATTGTATGATACTGATAAGAATCTGTGCATTCCAATGTATAATATTGCCTGAGGCCATATTGCAGAATCATTGGAGATGCTTTGCCCACATTCCACTTCTCAGTTTCATTCGTACTGATAAATGAATTAATACAATAAATAAATGAATTAGTACCCTACTAATTTTTTAGATTTTATTTGATTATGGGTCTTAATGTAACTTCCACATCTCCCTGTTAATTTCATTGTATTCCATTTCCTTCCTTGTTGTCCTAAAGATCGACAAAAAGGAGGAAGATGAACCTTCCACCTCAGCTAATCCGGTGTTGGAATTGGAATTGACAGAAGAGAAGCTGCCAATGACGCTGTCTCGACAGGAGGTGAGTCATGTCTCGTCAGTTTTATCCGCATAGTCCAATATCACACATCACACATTTGCCTTGGGGGGCTTTACAGTCTGCGCAGCATGTGATACTCGCTGTCCTTAGTCCACTCTTTTGGAACCCCCCTTCAGTCCGGCTTAAACACCACTTGTGTTGCTTCGGGCCTGCTCAAGAGCGCATGCTTCTTTTGGCAAAGCAGCTACGCCCCTCTTGGAGCATTTTTGTTTTGGTGGTAAGAACCTCGGAGGCCGGACGGGGATGTATTTAGGTCAGTGGTGGAAATCTCAGCTTTTTCAGTGGGACTGTGTAATCAAAGGAGCCAAGATGCTCCCAACCGAGTGCAGTAAAAGTCAGTGGGTTGACGAGGAGATTATTGAACCCGACATCTGACAGACAGGCTGTTGTCACATCAGTTTGAAAAGAATGGGAGAGATGGTGTCATCAGAAGTCAGTGTCAGAATAATATCAAAATCAAGGGGATTCCTTCTGCCGTGATTCATGCTTAAAACCAGGTGAACCTAAAATGACCATTAAGCCTTGAGAAATGATGATCTCATGTTTCTGAAATCACATTTTTGCTCAAGGATGTAGAAAATTTGAAAACATTCCTTTTTTTCTGTATGTGTTTCACGTTAAACACGCCGCTCCATTTGTGTAGGTGATTCGGCGACTGCGAGAACGAGGAGAACCAATCCGACTGTTTGCAGAGTCGGACTACGACGCCTTCCAGAGACTTCGAAAGATTGAAATTCTCACCCCAGAAGTTAACAAGGTAGGACTGAGCCACATACACAACCCAGTACGAACGTGGTGAAGTATTTTGTATTTAAGAATGGTCTTAATGGAAAGCTCTTATAAATGTGTGCAAGACAAGGTCTGTAAAGCAGTGTCTTTTAAAGAGTTTGTTTCCCCCTTTGCGGGAGGATGCTGTTTAAAAAAAAAAAAAAAGAATTAAGATAAAATGATAATAATGAATTAATAATAATGAATTTATTTATATAGCATTTTACATCAAGTGAATGACCTCAAAGTGCCTGCATTTATGCTGTTTTCCTCTGTGTTGTAGGGTTTGAGGAATGACCTGAAGGCTGCCATGGATAAAATCGACCAGCAGTACATGAACGAAATTGTCGGCGGAACAGAGTCGGGAGAGTTGGACACGCAGCTTGACCTGAAAGTGCATGAGGAAAACACCACCATCGAGGAACTGGAGGTACTTTGTCAATGCTCACAATTTCAAGGAGGAGAAATACACCTTAGTTATTTACTGTCAATTCTTGACTTGTTTGTTCTAGACTGTTTCGATGTAATGTATTAATCCCTTCTCAGCGATGGTGTTGTAACCTGGTTTGAAAAACTCCCACAGGCTCTCGGCGAAACACTGGGCACAGGAGATGATTACAGAGACCAGGATGTCATCGACAAGTTTTTGAGTGTAAGGAAAGAAACTGTTTGGGGTTTTTTTGCTGTAAAATGGATATATTTTATTATTCTGGTAGTTTGATGCAATTTGAATATGGGGACACAACTAGCAGTGATGGTTGTAGCAACCTCAGCCACTGTTGCAGTCCTTGGTAGTACTTCTTTTTCTTATCAACATCTTTCATTCCAGTTCCTTCTTGGAGTTTGGGCCAAAGATTTGAACAGCCGAGAGGACCACGTGAAGCGCAGTGTTCAGGGGAAGGTTGCCAGTGCCACACACTCCCAGACTGAGTCTTACCTCAAACCGCTCTTCAGGAAGCTGAGGAAAAAGGTAATATTGGTGATGGTGCGGGGGAAAAAAAACCTTATTAATGTTTTATTTTCATTTCTCAATTAACGTGGAATTTCTATTTTTCAGAGTTTACCGGCCGACATCAAAGAGTCGATCACAGACATCATTAAATTCATGCTGGAGAGGGAATATGTCAAGGTTTGTAAAGATGTTAAAAACTAAATGCCTTTATCCTCATGAATTTATTGAAGCACTTTTTAGAGCTTGATGCTTTATTTTCTCCCAGGCAAATGATGCGTACCTGCAGATGGCCATTGGAAACGCTCCCTGGCCCATTGGTGTGACCATGGTGGGTATCCATGCCCGTACCGGGAGAGAGAAGATCTTCTCCAAACACGTGGCACACGTTCTCAACGATGAGACACAGAGAAAATACATTCAGGTGAGTCTTTGAAACAATCCAACACAGCTATATAAATAGTCAGAGTTTTTTAAAATTAGAAGTACTCTATATATTCAATTCCTTGAGAATAATGGATAAGGAACATGTTGGGTGCGCAAACATTGAAGCATTATTTTTCTAATGTTGAAGCAGAGAAGCACAGAAAGAAAACATTCAGATGTGTATTCTGTGTTTCTTTATACTTAGAATTTTTCAGTCACCATGATGAACGTTTGTATTAACCTTCTGTTATTTTCTCGTCTCCCCTTTATTTTTCAGGGATTGAAGAGACTAATGACAATCTGCCAAAAACATTTCACAACCGATCCGTCAAAGTGTGTGGAATACAATGCTCTGTGATTTAAGATGTCAATCAAACCGACACAATTATGTCCAGTCCATGGAGTCCTGATCTGAAACACAAAATTATTGTTGCATCTATATTATGTGTTAAATAAAATGTTTTTTGCTGACCAAAATACTCGCTGTTATGGTGGTGAACCATTTTAGAAAATGCATAGTTTAAACATTAATTTGGTGAGAGAGTAACACACTCACTGATCGCTCAATCCCTGGACCCGAGAGGCTCATTAGTTTGGACTTTGTTGACAACTGGGGCAAGCTCTGATGAATTAAAAAGTGTTTGCAGAAAATATTAAAGATGTTCAACGTGACTTACTGTTCTTGGTCTGGTTGTAATAGGAGCCTCATTTGACTTTTGCTTTCATATGTTTTATTTTTTATCCCAATGTGACAAAATATGCATATTCAGTAGTGTGAGTTTTATTACACCTGGAATATTGTTACAACTTTAAACCTCCTCACATGTCATCAGATAATGGAGTCAAACTATTTCTCCCTGTAACATCTTAGCAAGAGGTTCCTTTGTATAAAACTGCTCTCAGAACTCTTAAATCGATTCTCAAATATGAAAATAAATGTTCTCCAATCACTGAGTCTTTCTCTCCTTATCTTCTGCAGCTGGACTGCTGAATGAGACTATTTTTAGGTGCCTGTCTTTTTGCTCTCCTGTCATTAGAAAATGCGTCTGCTGGGAAACCATGTCCAATAAAGGTCTCCGCAAATGTGCAATGACACGCTTCAGTAAAAATTCTGATTACCCGCTGTGTGACTTAAGAAGATTAGAAATGCAGTATTTGTAATGGACAATTAAAGCATCTGTGTACTACCAGATGGCAGTCCAATGCTGCGTTGAACCCCCCCTCCCTCCAAAAAAAAACTAGATGTTTAACTCCTGACTGATGATGGAAAGCTTCCAGGAGTTTGCTAAGATGGGAGCAACCAGCGTCACACTCTGACCTTATTACACCAAGTAACCATGGTGATTTGATCTGCTTCTGGTGCTCATAGTGTCTTCTCGGGTGCCTGAACCGACGTCAGCGCACTTTGTGTGTCAGCTCTGCACACGTCACTACTCTCGTGGGGGGGCGGGGGCTCAGGTTGACAGTTGGCTGTTCAAATACCATGAACGAGCGCCGGGGTTGCCTCTCAAAATTCCACGCTGACGTCCGAAAGCAGGAATGCAAAAACATCTCAACTCAAGAGTGAACGGCATTGTGTTTATTTATCCATGACATTTATCTGCCCTTGAGATAAAAAGTAAGCAAAATATTTTGGCTTTTGTCCAGTCCTATCTGTTTTCTCTCTGTCTGCTGTACAGCCTTGAAGTGGTGGTCCTGTGAAAAATATTTGCTGTTCGCTCTAAATAAATTTCCGTGTGCATTAGCGGAAGCGCTTTGGTAAGCTCTGTGATCTCCTCAGATTTGACGCAGAAATTGGCAGAGTATAAGCAGTGAATAGAGGTGAATTGACTTTCTCTGAGATGGAGGACAAGCTGGTCAAGGATTTACAGACTAAGTGAATAATCGTCAGCACAGGATGCTATTTGTCGCTGAGGCACGAGGACATGGTGAATAGGGAAGAAACCACCATTTCCCTGCTTTCCCTGTCAAAGGAGCCCATTGATTTGGAGCACTTGTTGAACTTTTGCATCAGAGCGTCTTGCAATTTTCTTCTCAAACCTTCCTCACCTTGAATGGTGGATATTGAGCGTTTCTCGTCCATGTTCACATTTAAAAAGACTGCAAACAAACCACCTTCCCATCATCTTGACACTACCCCCCCTCCCCCAACAACCCATGACAACACTTCAGCTTCATATTTGTTATGCAGAGATCATTTTCTCTAAGGACCACGGATCTATGCGAGGCCACATTATTGGCGGTAAGAATGTGGGCAGGCTAATTAAAAAAAGAAAAGAAAAAACAACAACTGTTCTCTCTGCCTCTTTGTCTGGGCCCGGGATTGTGTCAGAGTAGGACGTGTGAGGGATCCACTCGCTGTCATTAACACATTCAAATCCTCGGGCTTCATGGAAGGATTATCTCCATCGCCCCTGTAACTGCATATATTAGCATGTCAATGTGGAAATCAAAGCAAAAGTGTTATTTAGATGCTTAATTATCTTCCTGTGTATTCATTAATGGAACTTTATGTTGCGCTAGGTAAGGCACTCCTCTAATCTTGTTTTGTTAGGGTGAATACATACAGATTTTTTGCATTTTGAACATGTGCAGTGACCGTTGGTGCCCCTTTGCAGATTTCCCTTTAGTATTTTGTTTCCAGGAGACCACCTTCTATTCATTTCTTTGTGCAAGGTCGCCTGTCAGCTTGCAGGTCTTGACTGTAATTAGAGCTTCACTTCTCTGTTCATCTGGACTGGCTGGACAATGGGAGCGTTGCCAGGCACCTGAGCAGAGGTGGAAACCAATTGCGCATGGAGGCATCTCCGTCTCTCAGTGTGTATGTGAGTGCGTCTCTCCTTCTCCGTGTCCCTTCCTTCCTTAGCAATCCAAACTGATTTACAGATTTGTATTTCTGTCATAGCAGGAGACGCCAACACCGATACGCCGTAAAGCTCTACGTCACTCCCCTGATGACTTTGGCTGAATGCATCAGGAGTCACTTTGCGAAATCGATGTCACCACCAGCCATCTCCAATTGGGGGTAAAGGTCGCAGCATTAGTTAACATGCAAACCATTTGATGAGTGTGGTGTGTTGGGGTGCCGGCAGAGAGCGGGGATATGATGGAGGCTTTCGATGATGGAATATGACACTGTGGACTGTTCATTTTCAAAAACACAATTATTCAGCGTGTGAGCTCCCACATGGGAGAAAGGTTTATGGTCTGGTCATTCACAGTTCACAGCGAGGTATCATCATCAGCTGTGCACACACTCTTTCGGCATCTTCTTATATTGATTCTGCTTTGTCCATTTTAGGAGCCATCACCATGGTCCTTCTTTTGTGCTGAGATGGAGACAGTGATCTCATGGTTTCCAATTGAAATGATCAGCCGCTGCATGCAGAGACTGCAGGGGATGTATCATGCAGTAATCGGGTGTGGACCTTTGGAAAGGGTGAATCACGCTGAGCATTGGGTGCAACATCGAGTGGAAGCAATGGTGCAACGATGTGAAAGCATTCTGTTAAATACAACGATAATAATAATCATGTACTTTATTTATTAGCGCCTTTATGTACACAAGGATAATTTGTAGAGAATAGAGAACAATAAACCAACAATAAAATCGCCTTTTAAGAGCAATAAAAGAGCAGTAAAACAACCATAAAAGAGCATTTTAACAGCAATAAAACGCCATAAAATCAGGGAACAATGAAGATGTTCCAGAGAAGTTGTGAAAGTGAAGAATGATGATATTGATTAACTGTGATTGGACAGTATTTTGTGGAGTGGAATACAACTTTTATTGATCAATTCAATCTGTTGAGGATGGAGGGGCTTTTTTTTTTTTTACTTTTCACAAAAG
>CAESWR010000391.1:9788-21069 GCA_903171835.1 Mullus surmuletus
TTGTTTTTCCAGCTTGGCGATCACATTTCCCCTGCCGCCCCGAAGCACCTTAAGGCCAAGATAATTGTTAAAATCCTTCTTATGAAGCTTCTTGAGTTCAAAGATCTCCTCCAGTCATTGCGGAAAACGCAAAAGTCCACTGCTTTCAATAATAAATTGTACCGGTCGTGGGTGTTCTTCTTAGAAAAAAAAATCTTGCAATTAAATCTTCTTCTCCTTTTCTCCTTCCAGAGACAATACAATCGCAGAGTGGCTCCTAATGAGCTGCAGATCAAAATAACAAACTGCTACTTAGGGTTCGAGGGTTAAGAGTGTGTGTTCAATTCATGCACAATAATACTTTAAAGTTCCGTTAGAAAACACTACATAATAATAATAATAACAATAATAATCATAACAACAACAATAATAATAATGATAAAAAAATATTTTAATTAAATACGATCTTTTAATATCTATTCAATATTTTTAATAATAATAATCATCCTCATCATCATCTAATGGAAAAATTATTATGAGAAGAAAATATCATCCAATTTCAATTTAATTTAATTCCAATGATCTTTATCAATACCAACCAATACCCCCCCCCCCCAAGTACGTGGTCAGAAACCAGGATGAGTTCCAGGATGTGTGGAACGCAACGTGGTACCGTGTGCAAGGGCTTCTGGGAAATAGAGTCCATTTGTCATTTCTCTTCTCTTCTTGGTCAACCAGTTTACACACAGATTGGTGTGTCAACTTTCAGCCGGGGTGATGATTGACTGAGCCGACAAAAGTTTAAATCCCATTCGAAGCACTTTAACCGTCTGTAAATCAGATCCCGCGCAGGTTTGTTGTCCCGTTGTGGAGCCCAGAAATGAAAAGCCCACTGGCCGGATTTATCTATAAACACATCAAGTGTCTTCCTGACTTATCGTTTCTTCAATTCGCGCTCAGTCGGCGCCATCTCCTCGAGTTCCCAGACACCTTTGGAGGACTCTGGAAACCCTGGACAAAAAAAGTCTCTTTTTTCGAGTGTTTTCAAGGTTTATAGTCTCCCGATAGCTGTGAATGCGCAGATGATGCGTCTTCTCTGACCGCACGTTCTGCCATTGAGCAGCCATCTCTCGTTTCGAAGGCGGCACACCTTCGTTCATCGCAGTTTTGAGGTTCTTCACGCAGATTCTGGGGCTTTCAATGAATAATCAATTTTCTATTGTGCCAAAGTCGTTGTTGAGGCGACACTTGTTACTGAACTTGATCACAAGTCAACAGTGAAATGCTGCGGTGCGACTCCCAGAGGGCAGCGTGGCACCACAACTCACAGATAAGGGCCTTTGTTCATGGAGCAGCGCACTGGGTAAATAACTGGGCCCATACTGGTCCCACTTTGACCACTGCTATTACCAGTGATTTACAACTAATTGTTTGACTTCAATTCCACTTTGTACAGGAAAAATGCCATTGGTATATATATATATTTTTAATGTATTTCTTTTTGGAGTTCTGCTGTTTTGAGTGCATGTAGATTCTTGGGTGAGTATCATATCATATCATATCATATTATATTATGTTATATTATATGTTATATTACATTACATTGTTTTGTATTGCATTATATTATATTAATGTATTTCTAGCCATTTATTTGAGATTTTTCTCCCCTACCATTTAGTGTACCACTAAGTGTTTCTCACTCACTTCTCCATTGTGAGCTTGGTTCTTTGTATGCAATTCTGGATTGTGTGGATTAGTTTTTTTTTTTTTTTTTATTGCCAAACTAATAACCCCCAAAAAAACCAATCATGGTTTTGTGTGATCAACTGAATAACACAAAAAGCCACAGTGTCATTCTACGTGCCGCTTTTTTCCCCATCTTTCTTCAAATGTATGTGTCGAGAGACTAATGACACATCAAAGGGAACTTTCTAAATGTGCTTGTTTGTTTGTTTCTCTGGCAGGTGAACGCGAATAATCAAGTATCGCATTCGGCTGCGGATTAAACCGCGCCGGGGTAAACACGCCCGAGTGAAATTAAAGCCGAAAGATAATCTCATTAAGGTTAAAGTCAACACCGAGAGACAGAGAGTGGATCCGTGGTGCAGCGATTATCTGGACCCCAGACACCTCTCTGCTTCTTTAATTAACACTTAATTGATTAACGAGTAGACACTTGTTAAACGAATTTCACCCACTTTCATCAGACTCCCGGGCCTCGTGCAGGGAGAGAGCGAGAGGGAGAAAGCTTTATGTGTGTTTGTGGTTTCAAAGCAAGAGGTTTCTAAGAGCTTCCGCCGCTGAAATGTCTAATGAGTGACGCAGCGCTGGGCGAGACGTGATTACAGACGAACAGGAAGTGTGTGTCGGTGCTCCGGGGACACCGATGACTTTCGCCTGCGATTGGTCCCGGCGATGTTACTCATTAATTCCTCTTGGGCTTTTTTTTTTTTAGATGCCTTGAAGAGACGGAAGCCCGTCTATCCGATTGTAACGCGCCGGAATAAGACGTACACGGGGTTTCTGTCTACAGATGAGTACCTGCTGGCTTTGGTGAGTGTGTGTGTGTGTGTGTGTTCATGCCAAGAGACCCTGCAGTGTAATTGAAAGAGCTCTGTATAATTAGTAACAAAAAAAGACAGTTGATTAGCCCCTTAATGGCCTGCTTGTGTTTCCCATTTCCTCTTTCTGACACTCGCGCGCATGCAATCATCAGACCCCATCACCATTATCGCCGCCATTACGTGTTAGCCGTGCGCGCGTTTGTGTGTTATTAGCGGCGCTACGCGGCAGCCAGCTGCCGACGTGACAAACAGATTCACATTTACACTACAGGCCTTCTGCTCGTCGAACCTTCTCAACCGTTCTTCTTCTTCTCTGAGCGGCTTCTTAGCATTAAAAATAGCTTCACGCACGCTATTTCTGGCGCATCCCCTTTTAGGACATGATGTAAAATGCCCTCACTTTAAATCTAAAAATAGCAATGGATGTCCTGGGATACACACTCAGGAAAACACGCACACACACCTACAGGTTTTAACCCTCCACCACCCCTTACGAAGATGTGATGACATGGCAGAAAAACATCGGCCCCACTTCACTTTAGGTGTAACCCTCTTCTCGTAACCCCACCCCCTACACACACACACACACACATACAGGTTTGCACCCTCCATCATGAAGATGTGATGACATGGCAGAAAAAGGTCCTCACGTCATCCCCACTTTACTTTAACCCCGCCCCCTATACACACACACACACACACATGCACAAACACTCATGTCCTTATTGTCTTTACTTCCTCTCTGTCGCAGCGATCCTCTGCACAGCTTTAATTAGACTCAACTCGAGCCACTTTCTGTGAGAAAACAACTAACAGGGGAAATTGGGCTTCAGCTGAGCCACTTAATACCTCCTCAGCAGCCCTTCATGTCGCTGCTGCTCGGGGCCGAGCGCCTTTCCAACGCTCAGCCACATGTATAATTGGCTGACTCTCGCGTCGCTGTGAAGGGCGCCGCCGCTGTCACGGGCTCGGCCCCGCATTCCCGCCGCCCCTCGCCCCCCCCCCCCCCCCGCTCCCGCCGCCTGTTGCCATAACAACTCCCTGATGTGAAGGCGGACGGAGAGACGGACGGACGAAAGCGTTTTCAGTTTGGTCACGGCTGAACTTGATAAAAACTTTGCATTTGTTTGAACTGGAATGATTAATTTTGCACAGGACGAGCAGCGCAGACGCTGGACTGCGGGTCGGATCTTCAAACAGAGCTGCGCTGCCCCACATTTAAAGACATATGCATTAGCTGCTGCCCCACAATGTGATCTGTGATCTGACACATCATCACAATCTGAGTTTAATTTGTGGAAATGGAAAATGGAAAACAAGCCAGATGAGAATCCAGACTTGATTTTGCAACCCCTGAGGAACGACTGATGATGCTATGAAAAAAACACTTCAATTAATTATTTTCTTCAACTCATTATGTTATTTGTTGTTTTTTGTTTTTTTTATCATGAGTGACTGGTAGACTAAAGAGCAAAGTAGATTCAGCAGATTACTTCCAAGCTCATGCAGACGACGGAGACGGAGCTGGTCCACCCACCCTGTTGATCAGCTCTCCCACCATGCCGGTCCAGCTGCCGTTGGGCTCCGGCGCCCCGTACAGCCTGTCGTCCACCAGCTTGATCCTGAAGGAGAACTTCAAGATGTCCGCCAGCTCGCGCAGCATGTCCACGCAGAAGCCCTCGTACTGGTCGTTGCCCTGCAACTCCTGGTAGTTGGACTTCCGCATCACGTAGGGATTTTCCTGTTGGCGGAGAAGCAACAGTGGATGGTTTGAGAACACTGGGAAGGGAAGGTGGCAGGGGGGGGGGTTATGGCAGAGGTACTGCTCCTTACCAGTATCGTAGTGACAATTAGCGTCTTGTTGGCCAGGGTCTCTGACGCGCCGAGGTCCAGAGAAGTGGAGTTCATGGCCAACGTGTTGTTGGAGTACCAGGTACCAATCTGTACATGCATTGGGGGGGTCAGCAGACCAGCAGACACAACAATGAACACCTCACCTGCCAAACTCTCATTCAAACAAACAAACACAGCTCGTGTTGCCTGAGTATTGGGATCATACGGAAGTTTTAACTCTGTTTTGTCAAACTGCAGCGGCGTTAGGGCGCTAGGCGCCGATCTGATACTGATGTTGAGTATTCGTCTGATATCAACAAAATAAACGAGTATTGGATTGTATCGGTCTGCATCTTAAAGCTCCGATATAGCACTCCGATATAAGCAGTCCATTCCAGACTCCGCTCCAGCACTTCTATGTAGAATATTCTTATGTTTAAGGTTCAAATGTATGTAATCCATTGGTTAATGATAAAGTGGTCTGTTTTTCTCATAGCTACTGTTGCTGACTATTGTTCTCTGTCTGAGTAATATCACTTGATCAAGCCTTTTCTAACATTCCATACTACAAAATAAGTCATAAAAGTATGTATGATTCGTGCTGATATTGGATCGGATCGATATCGGTATCGGCTAATACTCAAGGCTGCAATATCGGTATGGTATCTAAAGTGAAAAAGAAGTGAAAAACAGCCCTAAGCAGCGTGGGAGTCTTTGTATTCGCACAGCTCAGCCAGTTAAAAGTTACTTTTTGCCTTCGTTCCTGAATACAGATCCGGAGGAGAAAAACCAAAAGGGAGAATTGATACAAAAATACGCAGACCAAACAGACAGATGGAGAATAAAAGTGTGTCACAGAGAGACAGAAATAGCGAGACAGGGAAGCTGAAGAAGTCTTGCTGCAGAATCGATGCGGAAATCAATGAGGGAAGATCTGGCTCCTCCTGGTCCATTCAGCAGCTTAAATTAGGCAATAAATATATAATATAGCATGTAAACGCCCACCTCGCTGACCTCAGGCTATCTCCATTGGATCTCCTGAACCCGTGACCTTGGCTGACCTCTGCTTTTGTGGTTATTAGCTGTTAGGGTCCCGTGCAGTCAGCTGATTGAGAGCGGGAGCCCGTCCCTCTCCCGACTCGCCATTGTGGCGCACGGAGCTCATCTGGGATGGCTCGATGCGGCGCTGCTTCTCTTTAAATCACGTCCCGCCCTTCCCATCCATCTTTTGCCACGCTCTCCTTTTACTCTGCCCCTCACAGACTCTTTGCACTTTGCTTTTCTGTCGTTTTTGGACATGCCTCAGACAGGAAAACAAACGAAAAAATCATAATAATGAATGTGACCTTGATAAAAAAGAATCCTAAAAAAAATGCTTTAATTAAAAATTCCTAAATACCAAATTTTAAATGCGCATTATTGCGGGTGCAACCTAGCATGACAGTGTTGCACAAACACGCGTCGGGTGTGATTTATTTAACTGATCTGCAGCCTTGTAAACCCCAAATGAGTGCTTTCATTTTTTTTGCAGCGTGTTTATCCTCCGCTTTGATCAGATTGACCCCGTGGTCATCGGTTGATCCCTGACCTCTCACTGTTCTTGCAGGGCCATAAACACTCCACATGGACGTAATCCGTTCACATTGATTTTATTGACTAACCAATGAGGGAAGTGCTTACTGCGGGGCTACAGTGTGGACCTGAGGACGTAAAACCTGATCATCGGGAGATAGTAACAGCTCCCAACCTGCCGATCCTCGGAGGTTTGGTTTGCCATATGACAATTTTCTTACATTTAAACCCATCCAGCCGACCTCAGTGTTTCCATGTCCAAAGCACACGTGTTTGTTCACTCGCGATATAGTGGCTGTGTCCGAAATGGTCAACTCACTATATTTCTTCTCCGGCGGCACCGCTGGAGACGCAATGCATAGTGGGGTATCCACCACTGGTGAGTGACAATCAGATGGCCACTACTTTTTGCAATGTTTTGGGAAATTTTGAGTTGCCTATATAGGCAATTGCATTTGATCATTAAGGTTTTGTAGACCACTACAAAAGGCCGTAATAGGGCTCTATATTGGGCTCTACATAGGGGGCGATTTCGGTCACAGCCAGTGCATCACTTGACCTCCCCCATTTGACACCTGACCTCTTTATGGCCCCCAGGGTGCTTCTCCAGGATCTTCAGGGTGTAGTTGGTCCTCTGGCCTTTGCTGTTGAACTCAATGTGACCTGTCAGACCATCATACTCCACCTGAGAGACGGACAGAGAGAGACACAAATGTTCGCCCGGTTAGCTAAAAGAGCTAATCCAAGGTCATCATTGTCAGTGTTTCTACCAAGGGGTTAAAAGCCACAGTTTAAAAGTCCCATTGTGGACCGAAGTCATGTTCATTTTCAGAGCTGGGTATAGTCCAAAACGTTGGTTGGGTCTTTGTACACATTTCTGCTTTGGCAAGATGATACCGAGCCGTCACCACAGCACGGCCTGGGATTAAAATGAGTGTGGCGTCTAGACCGGACCGGTTTGTACCACACAGCCGGCAGGGAAAACACGAATCACAGAGGCCGCGCGTCTTGAAGCAGAAGCTGAGAAAGGGCTGCAGTTCATCAGATCAGAGATGAAGCGCCGAGCTGCACGGCAGCTGTGAGCTTTTTGCGGGAGAGTGCAAATGAGTGTGTGGCTTCGTGATGCGTGTGCGGTGGAGCGTGTGCCTCGTGCCCGGGCTTTACGTGAGTAATGTGTAATTGAGTGCGCGCCCAGTATGAATGGGTGTGTGTGCGCACACAACTCAAGATGAATTACACCCAGAAATCTCGGCGGTGTTGGTCGCTGCCAACGCCGGTGTTAGAGATGATGAAGTGATGCGCTGAGAGCAACAAAAACAGCGTGGAAGGGCGGCGAGAGAGAGAGAGAGAGGGAGGGAGAGGCAACCACAGCGGGCGAGAGGAACCAGCGGTGGCAAAACAAACAGACGGAAAAACGAGGGAAAGGAAAGAGAAGTTAGGTCTCGCAGGTCCAAAGAGGAAGCAAGGAAGGAAGGCGAGGAAAACAAAACTAACTCATTCTGTTAAAGGAGCTTTACGCAATATTCTATACCTTAACATTTAGTGTCAAAGCACTATTGGCTATGATGTGGGGGAGTCATGGCATCCTGACCACCGATTTCTTTGTGTTTGTTGGACGGACACTCTCTGAAGTCTGTTCCAACCAAGAAAACACACAAAGTTCTTATGAAGAGCAACAGAGGCTTAGCGCCAACGTTGGTTTGGCAGGAAGAGCCCTACCAGCGGCTGTGGCTAAAGCGGTCTGCCCTTTTTATTTTGGTCTGAAATGCTGCTGCTCACGGCAACGTTGAGGGGTCAAATACGTCCCAACACCTGTTAGCTAAGTGCTCGGCTGTCAAAGTCTGTACATTTCCAGTACAATTGGGTATCAACCAATTAGTTAATGTTGGAATGAATGACTGTTAGTGAGCTTGTTTAATGTCCTTTTTTGGAAGTGCGTTTAGAGCAAATGAATGCAAAATGGTCAAAGAAGAGGGACACGTCGCGTACAGTGTGCTTATCTGGATGATACGAGTCAACATCCTCCAATTGTTAGGCTTTTCACAATCACATTGGATCAATTGATCGCATGATAAATGACAACAAACCCGATAATTTAGCCAGTCTCAATATATCGCCGTGTGCATGCGTGTTTGTTTTCCTCGCTACCAAACCAGGCTGGATGTCAAGAGGGTTCACTCTGTGCATCGGTCTCAGCACCTGGGCGCGTTGGTTCCATAGTGGAATGAACGGAGTGAACCCTCCTGTCAGTCATCCACTATCTTTGTGTCATTGGGGGGAGGCGGGGCCGCGAGCATACACACACAGTGAGCCTAGAGCCTCGAAGTTGTTGACATTCCAATTACAATGTTATATACTCTTGCAAAATTATAGTTTATTGCTTTTTTTAAAGGGTGTGCTTGCATTATTGTGCCATATCATCATTACATTAGTTAAAAACCGATCTCAAAATAATGCTGACACTAATATCGTTTATCGGGCACAATTTGTCACTGTGACAGGCCTACCAATCGTTAGCAAAAATGACCCATTTTGAGTTGACTCTGAGGCCCCTTTAAGCCCAGCAGGTGCGTGTGGTGCCATATACCATGCGTAGGTAGTTCATGAGGCTGGTCCCGTGCTGCCAGATGAGCGGGGAGGTGCAGCTCAGCGGCTTCACGCCGATCTCTTGGCTTCGGTTCAGCTCCCGCACGGCGCTCACCACCACGTGGACCGCGTCGAACATCAGGGCCGACGACAGCTGCAACCAAGTAAGACAAGAATGTTAGCGGGGAAATGACTCCGGTTCAATATTATGCAAAGTTTGTGTTTGTGGTTGCGGACGTCAGCCAGCTTTTTTTTATCTTTGGCTTGCTGCAGGTCTTTGATATTTGCGCGGATGCAGAAATGAACGATTTGGGTCATCAAAAATGAAAAATGGTTGAAGGTGACACAAAGTCAAAGTCTAGTTTTAATGCTTTTTAATATTTCATTTGGCACATTGCTCATATGCTGAAATAAATGTGCAATTAATCAATGTTTAATAGTTGGGGGACATGTGGGTTCACGAGGAGGCCAGAAAATAAAATCTGCAATTAAGCCAGCAATTAAAGTAACCCAATTAAAGGATTTATTGCAATCAATGGATAAAGAAGTGCATTAGACAATATGTTGCCTTTGAACTTTGAAAGACGGAATTTTTTTGCATTTTTTGAAAGGCACTTCCTGGAGCGCCTGACCTTTCGTAGCACGACGGTGCTGTTTTTAATGAGCGGCTCCCTGTTGTTTTTGTGTCATGCACATGCTAGGATGCGTTCACCGTCCTGCCAGCGGTTTCAAACCCTCTCTTCGATCCAAGCTTGGCTGCAAACGCCAAGAAACGGTAACTTGCCAACAGGGAGGAAGTCTGCGAGCTCGGAATCCCTAAAGTAGCTCAAACACATTTCCAAACATTAGCTTTGCAAATGTTTCACACGGAAGGAAATTGATTGGACACGGATACACACACGCTGTTTTAGTGTCGCCGGCCGCCTTTGTTTGCGAATTATCTGCTTGGCGACAGATTTACGGGGCAGCCGTGAAATATGTCTAGAATAAATCTGATGTCGTGTTAGCAGCTTAGCTAACGATCAAGCTAACGATCGGTTCTTCCCTGTGTCTCTTGTCAAAGTAAATAATGTACAACAGGGCTGGGCATGAACCCTTTGGTGCAGTGCCCAGTTTTTCAACAATATTGATGAATTAAAAAAAAAAGAAAAAGGAAAAAAAAAAGAGGCTCAGAGGTTGAAGATAAAACAGACCCAGAAGGTGGATGTTTGGGATTCGGAGATTGTGTTCTTATATTTTCTTATCCGCCCATGATGGGGGGAATAACGAATCATAGTAATCGGAAAAACCAATGTATCGCGTCGAACTAGGCAGTATGGACCAAAACTATATATGTTTAGGCTGAAAGTCTAAAGTAAAGTCTTTTTTTTGTAATAAATAGAAGGAAAGTGAAATATCTGCTAATCTTTTTAGTTTAGTTTGACAACAGAATGTCTCATTAAAATCAATCACAAATATCCTATATGGGGCTGATACGAACGATATGATCTTACTCCATATCTCGTTTAAGAAAATATTGACGTCTTTTATATCGATATATATCGCCCGGTCCTACATCGAACCAATCTCCTCAAAACCTGAATTCCTCGACGCCTTCTAAGTCCTGAGAACACAATTAAAGAATGTACTTTCGTTGCTGTTACAAGCGCGGATGGCGGATAATGATAAAGTGCAGTTCTCCCGCTATCAGCGCCGTTCAGTCCTCAGCTGATGCGGCGCGGCGATGCTATCGACGCCCAGGCGCTCTGCTCTGTTTGGTCAGTTGTCAGTCAAAGTGACACTCGGAGGGAATGGGACCAATTGTGCGGAGGCAGAGCCGCTCGGCCTGTGGACGGCAGATAAAACAAAAAAAAAAAGAAAAGAAGGATGCATGACTGAGTGTGATTGGGGTTCTCTCCCAGTCGATCGTTCCCGGCCTGGATGACGACTAATTACAGTTTGACGAGGAAGATAGAAGAGGGACGATGGAGGCGATAAAGCAATTGGCGGCTTCCACTCACCGGCTCGCTTCCCTACATATTGTCAAGTTCACGACTTAATTATCGCTGTGTCTGGAGATGTCGCCGCTCTCTCGAGATCCCGACTTGATGCTAAAATTAAGGGTTTATTTTTTGCCTTGTTATCCGCGGATTAAAAACTGCATCGCATTACCTTCTCGCGAGTCGTTTCCCAACAAGATCATGGCGCAATTATGTGCATATTTAGCTGAAGATTTGCGTTTTAAATAAGTTGGACGTCATTGGCGAGCATTTCTCGCAGGAGACGGGAGAAGCAGGTTTGTTTTTGACGTGATTTGTATGTGTTTCTGAAGATTTGAGTAGATACGGCATTTATCATTTTTGGGTGAAAGGCTGCTCTTAACGCTTGACAGTTCTTTTTGAAAAAAAAAATCTCAATTGTCCCTTAGAATGAAAAACGTCCCCTCCCTAAAAACTGCTGTAAAAATAACATATTTAGTATTTTTTCCTCTTTAACGAGGAAATATTTATATCAAACATTCATTATTTTGGGGCAGTTTAACCCTCTAAATGCCAGTTTGTCTATGTAACTCCACAGTATTTTCAATGAAAAACATTATTATTATCATTAGAGCCTCAGATGGGTCAATGATTTGCAGCAACATTGAATTTTTTTTTCTGCATTGACAGATTTTTATAGCAAAGTCTCATTAGTTCCTGAGGACAAAAAGTGTTTCCTTCCAAAAGACCGCTGTAAAAATATCATACATCAATATCAAGTCTTGTTAA
>CAESWR010000391.1:38291-54350 GCA_903171835.1 Mullus surmuletus
TTTCGGCAAGATTTCTGAAAAGAAACCTGGGGACATTTCCAGTTCGGAGATAAAAATGAATTAAAAGTAATCAAGATATCGAGATGAAATGAAGAAATTGGGAGAGCACGCTCTTCTTTTCCTCTGGAGGCGGCGTGCGCCCGGCTACCATAATAACAGTTAGTTACTCAGCACGGGACATTTTTGGGTACAGTTTTAACCTTTAAATTAGCCTTGAAAAAAAAAGCCTACATCCTACACTACAGATGATTTGAGAGCTTTCTGGGGTTCCTCAAGGCACCTAACCAGTTTTCCCACCAGTTTTCCCTGCGTTTTTTGAATATCTTCAGCAGTCATTAGCAGCCTGGTTCCCCAAAGTTTGTCTGAATTATATACTTTGGTTCTTCTGTTCTCTCAGTAGAGCTTTGATTTAAGTCAAATTGGCTGCCCTAGTATCAAAAAAATGTTTTGTTTTGTGTTGTGTTTTGTTTTACTTTGATTGGATTATTAGACTATTACTTGCTGGTCACGCTTTGAGTGATTTTATTTGTATTTTTTTGCTCTCTCTTTTTTTAGCAGGTGTCCTTTGCTGTGTCTTTGAGGAAACACGATTCTTCTCTCAAACATCAGAATACTCCAGATTAAGGCTTCGGGTCAACAAAAGAATTGTTTGCTTTTGCTCTCTCAGGTGGATTGCTTCCTCTCAGAGTGTTTTTCTTCTGTTTCCATCGGTGTTTTTTCCACTGTAATTTTGTCTCAGCGCGTGTGTTTGTGCTCCATTCAGTTTGAGAAAACCTGAGCTGATGGAGCTTAAAAGGCTCCGAGGAGAGAGTGACATTCGCAGAGGTCAGACTGACTGGGGGGAAAAAGTTTCTTCTGCTAAACGCCTGGAATTGATATTCAGTTACAGCTTCTCTCCAAAGTGAGACATTTGCCTTCTCAAATAAAACATGACATCTCCACTTACAAGCTTTTTCCTAGTGACAAACTACCTTTTAGAAAGCAGCTGCTCTGTAGTTTGGAGATATGTAATGACGAGCATAAGCTAACGATGCCGTCACAATGACTGATAGCGCAAGTGGAAATAATGCATGAAGGTTTTTAGGTGCAGCTGAAGACCCTGATGCTTCTGAATTGTTAAAAATCCTCGGCTTCAATATTTATAGACCTTGAAGTTGGGTTTTAATCATGCCCGGGGAGAGGGTTTCTGCATGCCGATGTACCTTAACAACGTATTTCACACTACCTTGATTTTTCCAGCAGCGTGATTCACCGCTTTGCACGGACACAATAAGAGGAACAGCTGTGCAATTTCATGTTTCTTCTCCAAAGCCTCATATTTTCTCTCCAGGAGGCGGGTGATTGCAACATCAGCTACTGGTCATTGAATTTTGATCCAGCTGAGCTCATTTTTCACCTCCACCCCAATAATTACAACTGCAATGAAGCGCTATTTTTCAGTGTAGTCGCGGCACTGCTGTAATTCAAATCAGTTCCAGAGCCATGTCCTGTGTGGACTTTTTTGTTGTTTTTGTTGTGTTTTTGTGTGTGTTTGGCCCCTCGGACGCAAACCAACACAGGTAAATTGAAACCTGCTCTGCTGAACACAGGCATAAAAAAGGCAGCATGACTCAGGTTTATCGACACGCCGGCTGACGCAGCGACTCGGCCGGGGCCTGCTAAGCCAAAAAAAATGCCTCTAATTGCAATTTGCTGATCACAAGCGGGTCATTTCTCAGCGTGAATCCGCTCATCAAACATATGTGATTGATAATTAGAGTCACTTGTTTTGTGATTTGATTGCAGCTTGTTTGAAGTGCCAGCTTTTTTGGGGGGCGAGTTTGCTTGCCTGGATGACAGATAAGACATTGAGACACTTCTGGAATTTGCATGAACTTTCATCTTTTTTTAAAAATTGTTATCGAAAGACGCAGGCTGGATAGTTGTGTCAGGTTTTCTTATGACTTTAATAATTCTTGGCTGAGTCTCGGCTCTTGTGCGAGTCAAGTTGCACATACTTGCTGTATTATTTAACGCTACATTTTGGCTCTTGGAGATGCATGCCCTTAACCGGTTTAACAAACATCACATGGCGGGTAAATCTGCCCTTTCAGGAGCCCTCACNNNCCCCCCCACCCCCATAGGATACACTGCACCAGCACTCGACCGTTGGCCGTTCCCCACCGTGCACAAACCGAGTCCTTGAATGACAAAAACGCTTTCACAGAGCCCCCTTTATTTCCCAGCTACTGAATCATAAACCCTGAAAATGTGGTTATAGCTGTGTCTGATGGAGTGGAACCAAATTAGATTTTCCACCAGCTTTGTGGAGAGAGGGAGAGGCGGCTAAACGGGGAGGACGTTGTGCACCTGAGCACAAACAAATGGCACGTTTGGCTGGATTTAAACAAACACACGGTCTGACTGCTGATTGGCTTCTTTCTCTTTCCAACAATTCTTTGAGGGATTCAGAGTTTTATATGGGGCTAGATAGCGGAATACGTTGCTCTGGAAAGAACCAGGCCTATCATTCCACAAGTTTGTGAGAGGCTCCTCCATGAATGTCAATGCCAATAGTCGACTGCAAGGTGCAAGAAAAGGTTCTAAGAGTATGAAAGCTAGAAAAAAGTTCCAGAAAATTATCATTTAAACATTTGAAATTGCACCTCCTGGTCACGTACCCTTGTTCAGATAAAGAGCGGCTCTTTGGACATTATTCCCAGGTATATATGGTGGAGGCAGTGTGGTTGATGATGTGATTGCAGGAGGCAGCAGGATGGATTCCAAGGCAAGCAGGGCTTTGCTGAATTGTAGCCAAAGCTGCAGTGATAGGAAGATCCTTCATAATGCATGACAATGCCCCAAAAGATACCGCGAAAGAGCTTCTCCAGTCTAGAAATGGAAAATGCTTTGATCGCCAAGTCAAATTCCTTATTAGTTTGGTCCGTCCCCCGCTCCCGAGAGCCTCAAACTGTGCAAAGGCCATTCATGAATTCAGCGCGCCGGTGGAAAACTGTCTCACTGTCAAAATCCTGATGGAACTAACTGTGTGTGCTGTACTGTGTAGCCTTCTATCTGTCTAACAATGGCGTCTGCCAACTGTTCCACCTTTGCAGACTCGCTTCGCCCTCTCCAGAGACCCGTCCATGAGTTGGGACAGCTTTTATCTGCTGTCACAATCGAACATGTCACGGGCGCTTCCTACAGCTTTCGCCCCGGGGCTTGATAGCGAGCAATCGTGCTCATCGGTAGTCGCAGCAGAGTTTAGTATCAACAGAACAAGCCGTGGTCGGATCCCGCTACTCATCGTCTGCACCGCGATGTCAAGTGAATGTAACGCTGAATAGTTTGAGCATTCTATCAATGTGCATCTGTGAAATATGATTAAAAAAGAAGAAAAGCGAGACAAGTGCAAAAACAAGGAGGGGGCCGACCTTTTAGATGTTAGATGTGATACAGCCTGAATAACAAGAAACACTTTCTGGATAGTTTGCGGTGTTCTGTCACAACCAAAGATGCTTTGGTTTTCATCCTTCTCTTAACACAAGTGTGGACCCTCATTTCATCATCTTTGACTCAGAATCATCTGTGACGGTGAGTGTGTGATATTCTTACAGCAACGCGATTGATAAAACCGGAGGGAAATGTGCTTCTCGCTGTGAGTGTGAGTGCGCGGCATCCGTGTGTCAGATATCAGCGGCATCAGTGTGTTTGCGCGTCGTGCACAGCCGCTGTTAATCGAAGAAGCAAAGGTGAACCATTCACAGGCGACCCGGTTGCCATGGCAGCCATCATGTAAGTGCGGGTCTGTTTTTGGCAAAGCCCGGCGTGATAAAGGCAGCAGGGATTTGAACTGCGGGGCCACTGGGGGCTGCGAGATGAAGAGGGGGAAAAAATTCTCTTATCTGCTCTGTGGAGAGAGCTGAACTTTTACTTGCAATGTTAAGACTGGGCTTTTATTGGAGTTAATCTTCCTCTGCGGGGCCGGATGAGGACGGGGAGTAAAGGTGCTGATAGCGGGGCGGCGAATCACAGAGCCAAGCCGGTGGGATGCTCCCACGATCCGGTTTATTTGTACTTACAAATGATCCAACCTGGGACGCAAACAAAAAGAGGGGAGGCGAGACGAAGAAGAAGAAATAGGAACAGTTGCGCGAGCGGCGGAGACAAAGGGGTCCCCCGAGGGGCTCGTAAAAAAGACAAACAAAGCAGAGATAGTGAGAGTGGAATCAAGATGGCAAACAGAGACGGCAGTGGGTGGCGAGAGGAGCGACAAAAGGAAACACGAGGAAAACATCACAAAAATGGAGGAGTGTTGGCATATTCAGAAGTAGTGGCGACGCAGTGGCAGACTGTTGCTTTTTGTTTACACGGAGACCGTTGCATTCTGGGTAAATAATGACTATAAGCAAACACAAACAGGATACGTCCTGCACTGCACATTATCCCACGTGTCTCTTTACAGCCAATGAACAACCAGTGGCAACCAGCAGTGTTAGTTTATTTAAAAGTACTACATTACAAGCTATACTATACATGGTATGTGATATTGTTTTACCGTAGCAGATAGTCCTCAGCAACGTGAAATCGATTTTGTACGATAATTTTCCTCAAAATCCAATCATTTTTAGCGTCTGGTACGATAATTTGTCATTTCCCATCCGGCAACACTGCCTCAACTGCACTCTTTACGAAGATGTCTGCCGAGTTATGACCGCCAAGCTGCTGTCATGTCCTTCATCAGCCCTGAAACCCATAACTGACCAGTTCCAAATCACAATGGAGGTCAAGAACTGGTCAGATAGTGACCAGTAAGTCCCATGTGAAATTGTGGCCGACCATCGTGTTTCAAACCACAACTGTAGGGTGCGACCAACCATAGGGCCAGAACGTTGGAGGTCAGATCCCAAGCAAGGACCTAAACGTCCTCAAGTCACAAGCAGTTAAAACCTTCGAAAAAAGGGTCATCAGTCAAGCTAGCTCTTCTAGACAGTTGCCGTCGTGAACAGAGTGGGGCGCACCCCGATGCTGGTACTCACCCATCCTAAGTGCAGAGAGGGTGTTGGTCTGGCTGAAGGAGAGCGGTGCCATGGTCAGCAGCGGGACAGCGACGTAAATCGACAGCAGCAGTGCTGGCAGAGCCGGCATCTTCCACTGCTCCTCATGGAGAATGGTCTGCTGGCTGCCTGTACCGCCACCTGCAGGCGAGGGGGAAACATCACAGCGTCATGTATCGCAGAGAAACACCATATCACAGTTATGTCATTTCGCATCACATTGGGTTTTTTCGCATCATACATCACCGTCAACCATTCTACATTGTTCTGTAGTATCTGATGTACTGCTTTTCTTGTTCCATTTCATATGTTTCTTTGTGTTTTGTGTAGTATGTTAAAAGAAGAATGCCTTGACCAGGGAGTATATGAACTGTTTATGGTTCTCAAGTAAAAGGTTAGGTGCTGAGGCGGGCTTTAGGCAATGGCATCAGCTGAATGAGATGCTACAGGCCGTCCAAATGCGGTTTATAGATAGGACAACTGTATTCAAAGGGGTTTGCTCAGGTGGAGAGACAGAGACAGAGCTGTCAACATTGGCAAACAGAGGTTCTCTTAGATTGGCTATTTGACATTGTTGTATTCTGTAAAAAAAAAAAAAAGTCATTCAAAATACAGAGTTGGACGTTACAGCGGTGGCTCTTTCTTTTCCATCAACACGTCAACAGACACAACAGTTACACTGGACTTTATCGCCCCCCAAAAATGGTGATTCATTACACTTTGCGCTCATCAGTCATCTCAAATATAGAACTTTGTCAAGATCTCAGTCCACGACAGAGCGGACGATGACGCAATATTTCTGCCTTGACAATGACAAAATACCTGGCACACGTTCAGCCCCGGGTTGCCAAAGCCTGACCACTGCCAAGCATGTTTTACAGTGTTATTTATTGCGGTCGATGCCTGTAAAAAAACATTCAGAAATCCAAAATCGCCGTTGAGTAAACAGTGCAGCAGCCGCACAGCTGCTCCATAAACACGCCGCGCTGGCACGGCCGCCACTCGCTACGTGGCTTCTCCGCCCGCGTGTCAGCGGCTTATTTACGAGGTGGCGGCAGAAGGCAAAAACACAATCAGCTCTGAGGGGTTAAAGCAAAGTTCCGCCTTGTTATTCGCATCCAGCTGACTGGCCAATAAACGCCTCTGTGATCCACGCTGTCAGAAACACGCCGGCTTGCAGGGGAGAATTAACCGATGCTCAGCAACTGTGACAGGAAATGAACAATTAATGGAAAATGTGCCTGTGTTTACCAAACACAAGCCGCTTTCACACTCCAAAATGCGCAATATGTCGAAAATCTGTTGCTGTGACAAACGTATCTGTATGTTTTTCTTTAACAAAAAACCTAAAGCTCTTAACACCCCATTCAGGTTCCTGATCATTATCTGCAAAGGCAGGTGGGAAAAAAGAAGGAAGAAGTTGTGGCTCTTATCTTCTCTGCTCCAGAATGGATACACAAAACCCCCCAAAATTGATTTTTTTGGAGTACTGTAACCGACTAAAGGCTAAACCCAACCACACACACCAGAGCTGCCCTGCGGCGCTGCAACGTTTGGGCCCATTTTTTGGCTTAATGGTTCTGTGAGAGGAAAAAAAGAGACCGGTGTGAATACTTCATAGACCATCGGCCGCACACCGACGTCAGCGGAGCAGCAAACGCTGGCACTGACAAATCTGCTGACCAACTCGGGCTGCGACCAAAGCAGCTCCAGGGTTAAAGAAATGAATTGGACTCACTGGCCATGTCCTTTCTCGACGCTGTGCGGCCTTTAAAGGGTGATGGTGAGAACTGCAGTAATGTCGGTTATTTTTGTGCTCTTACTTCCCTCTCATTCAAGGAGACCGCAGGTGCAGCTGGTACAGTAACACACACTTGTGCTTGTTTCTGTTGGCCGTCTTCAACATCACATGGTAACCTCACCGAGCAACCCATGAGGTAGGTTCTGACAAAGCTTATCAGGGCACAATCGTGAAGAACTTTCGCCCTAAAAATGAAAAATAATTCAGGGGGCGTCCATAAGGAGCATCTAAGCTGGCTTCAAGAGGGCACCAAAGAAAAACAAACACCAGACTTTGCCGCATCATTATGGTCATTATGAGGGCAATGCGGCCGATGCTGCACTTGCCTACATAATGACCAGAAAAGTCGGAATTCTGGATTTTCCAACCTCCTACATGGAAAAAATGCACTACTGTTGGCACTCCACCTCGGGAAACTCAGAGGGAAAAACAAAAAATCTCCCCCGGTTTCTTTGAGAATCAGTTGTCTGATGTCACACAACAGTGGCGGCACCCAGGGAAGGTATAAAAAAAAAGTACAATGCTTTGAAGACAGATCTCAGAATTTTCCGAGTTGTCTGGCACGCAGGAGAAGTCTGAGGATGTAGTCGGTGGCCGGTGTGTCGAGGAGCTGAAGCTCCCACCGCCACGCTTTAAACATCGCGTCGTCCTGCTGCCAGCGTGAAACTCAAACAAACGGACGGCCATTTGGGACGGAGGCCTGTGCTGCTGTTGATGTTCTGCAGCCCTCACATGTTCTGTCAAAGAATACATGTCTGTTTGTGTCCATGCCAAACCAACAACCCCCCCCACATAAAAAATTATAGGCAGCATTTTTGGCGATAACGGGTCCATTAATTGGTTGGGGGTGTGTGGTGGGATTGGGGGGGGGACCTCATGAGATGCCCTGCCTGTCTGATGTGTGTGAGAGAGAGAAATGCGAGGATGAACCCAGAGAGATGCTAAATTAGAGGGCGGAGAGACAGAGAGACGATGTTGCGGAGAGAGAATTTAAATGTCTGATCGAAGCGGCGTCTGATGAAACCGCCCAAATCTTCAAAGTTGATGAAAGCAACGACTGCAGTCAAGACTTTTAACATTTTTATTTATTTTTTTTACTCTTCTCATCATCAGCAGATGTGTGTGTTTTTGCATTTAAGCGTTTGCTTCGTAGCCCAACACAAACACTGTACGTGACCTCATCGCTTCATCTCCGGTCACGCCTCTCCCCTCCCCCCGCCGCACGTTCCCCACACGTCCCCCCCCTTGCAAAAATGTTTATCGCCGCCCTGCCAATGAGGTGTCCCACATGAATTTAAATGAGAATCCTAAATGGACTTTAAATTGGCTGGAGTCGATGCAGGACGGCACTGATGGCAGGAGAGCAAATCCCCATGAAGAGGGAAGAAGGATAAAAGCCAGGGAGGAAGGGCGAGAGATGGCCATGATGATGAAGATGATGAGATTGTTGTTGTTGTTTTTTCAGATAGTAACTGATGTCTTTTACGGATATTGTCATTTTATTTGATTTAACCTTTATTCTAACAGGAGAAAATGTCCTTTATCCTGGCCAATATAGGCAGCAACAAACACAAAAGTTACACAGTTAATCAATCTGATACAATATCAGCACGAGTCATACATACTTTTATGACTTATTTTGTAGTATGGAATGTTAGAAAAGTCTTGATCAAGTGATATTACTCAAACAGAGAACAATAGTCAGCAACTGTTGCGATGAGAAAAACTGACCCGTTGATTATTAACCAATGACTTACATAGATTTTAACCTTAAACATAAGAATATTCTACAATTGAATAATCTAAATAAGAAAGTAAATTAGAAGACCGGGTAACATCGATAATGAAAATGCTTTCATTTTTCGGAGGAACCAAAAACACCTGCTGCAAAGCACAAAATCTGGGTATTTCCATCAAAGCTTGCGGTGCTGCTTCCACACTGTTCCGTAATTTCAGCTCATTCAGGTGTCAAACCGTGACCGATAGCGCCGGACAAAAAGCGAGCAAATTAAACCCGAGAAAGACGCAGGAGCAGGAGATGGGAGAACGAGACATCAAGGGAAGGATGAAGGCGCCGCAAAGGTGACGAGGTCGGGCGAAAACAAGAAAGGAATGCGACAATATGAGTGACAGAAAATAGGGCTGAGACAGACGTAGCGGCGGCGGCGAGCGAGGACGGGAAATGAGAAATGGCCGCGGGCAGAAATAAACAAATGATGATAACAATTAATTAGGGTCTTTCCTGCAGGAAGTGCTATGGTGTCAGCTAGCGAGCGGAGCCGGCGGGACCCCGCTGATACCCGCCGCCACCGCAGTCGACTGCAGCCGCTCCCGGGCTAATCACAGCCGCAACTCCATTAACTGCTTTCAATCCCATCTCATTTCACTTCGCCGGCGTTTAGCTGACACTCATTCGCTGCGACTTGCAGCGCGAGCAGCCGAGCGGGAGAGTTTTTTTTATTTATTTTTTTCTCTCTCTCCAGCCCTCCGGTTCGTCAGCATCGCGAGCGACAGCACCGAGGGTCAGCGCGCCACAACGGCTCCCCGGGGGCCCCACCGGCGGTATTTGTGGAGGATGACGAGCGGGGTGAGAGGAAGGAGGGAGACGGGGCGATGAAGATGGTGTTCTCTCAGTAGTAGGTGTTTCTGTCACCTTTTCACACCTTCAAAAACAAGTTTCGCAGCGGTGCCGTGACCTGATAAGTCTTTGTTTCGCACTAAAATGAAGATAGTACACAAGAAAAAACAACATCCCATCATCATCGCCTACATGTTGACACGGATCAGTGTGGAGGCCGTGTGAATCCAATCTGCTCACTATAATGAATGAATGAATGATTAATGAACGAAAATAATACACTATGGTCCCATGAGCGGTGGTGAAGGTCAATGAAGATCTGCAAAGTATGGAAATATTGTTATTCTGTCCTCGCCTTGGGTGTCAGCAGAGCTCATTCTCCTGCTTCTCTACGTCAACAACAAGGAGGAACCCTTTGAAGTTCTCAATGTGGCTCGAGGAACCTGCTGAAGATCTCTGCGGGCCAAGCAGTTTTTATACCAAGATGTCGTAAAGGTTCCTAAAGGGACCTCCAGGGCTACTGAGGAGTTCTTGGAGCAACCTCAAGGTTCTTCAGGAGTTTTTCAGTTTCCATTTGGTGGAGTTAAATATTTCAGAGCATTTTCTAGTATGTTCTGAATCAACGCTATTATACACTGTAAATAAATCCGACTTGGGCTGAATCAAACAAACCGCGACGTGGGCGGACGAGCGGCTGCCGGCTTTCACTCGTCATGACCACACAGACAAAGACGGCGGAATTGATCTTCTCATCCTCTTCCACGCAAAGCTGTAGGTCACATGGCCCCATAATCATAGCAAATGAAACCACCCGGGTTTGACTCCGTGCTGTGCCACACAAACATGGGCCGGGACCCCCCCCCCGCCGCCGCCGCGCCGAGTGCCACCAGTCAACGCGAAATCCCTGAAGAAGAGGAGCTTTAGAGATTTAGCTCGGCAGGACAAAGGGGATCTCGGGCGTTTTAAATGGAACCGAAGCCGCTTCGGTCAGCGTGAATACATTTCTCCGCACAAAAGGTTAAAAAATACGCCTTTTAATCTTCAAAAACCCAAACACTCCCTCCCCGCCGTCTGCAGCTTCCCGTCACAGCGGTGCTTTAAAGGTTACATTGTGAATTTGACTCTCCCGCTGCTTGTCTGGTCGACTGTTAGCCCTCCTCATTCAGCCCCCCAAAAATGGAAATATCAGAGCTTGCTGTGAGCGTTTCTGATGTGAATGATGATATCTCCCCCACTGCTTTCAAATGCAATAAAAGGGCCCCCACCCCAACACAGGAGGAGCGAAGCAGATGAAACACTTTGTCTGTTGGGTAATGGCCCTTAATGCTCACCTAAATATAGGATATTAGCTTCCTTTTCCTTCAGGGGATAAGGAGATTTTGTTTTGCAGCGGCGGCATTGCGGAGCGCAGTGTTGCTGACTCAAACCACTATAATGACATGGTAATCCCCTCATTTAGCCGCTGACACATTTCGGTTTCTAAAAACACAGCGGGGAGGCCAAAGGAGGGAGGTTCGATTCCGGCGCCCGTCAATCTTCTTCAGTGGCGAGCGGAACTAGCGCGCCATCAAACAGTGGGAATTAAACAAAAAAAAAAAGATAAATGGGGAAAAAAATAAATTGCCGAAGAAACGTGGCGCGTCGTCATTGGTTTTCAATGGAATTGGCGTCGTATTGTCCTAGAGTGGCTCTTCAAAGGGTTTAGAGCAGTGGTTACCAACACGCTCCTGTCCTAAAAATAGCACAACTTTTTAAAATTACATTTGAAAATGGCAATAAAAATATGTTTATTATACATTAATTTTAGATGAGTCAATGTGAACTCTGACATATTCTAGCCGTCAAGAGTTCCTATAAAAAAATGTTTATAGCAAACTCTCGTATTAGTTCCTAGTTAGTTCTGATTCGAGAACGCACAACAGAATTTAAGATTTTAAAGAAAATGAATATCTTTCAGAAAAATGTTGCCATATTCGTCCAAAACTGCCAAAATGGCTTGAAAGTGGTCTGGGCAAAAATCGTCCCCATTAACTCTTAAGGGCTGCTTCAAAGGTCAAAGTACATTTGTTATTTCAGACGAGTGTATCGAACTGGTGGCCCTTGTTATGACTGGGTACCCATGAAGTAGCCGTCAGTTTCAAAAAGGTCAGTGACCCCTGGTTTAGAGAAGGAACTTTGCAATTAGAGAACTTTTTTGCACTGTTTTCTAAATTAATTAGATTGATGCATTGCCTGAAAATGCCCATTGTGAAGAACCTGACCGTACCCGTCAGTTCAACGGGGGCGTCTGAAACGCTGCATTCAGGAGCTCCAGTCTTTCAGAGATGCATTTGGTCAAAACATCTTCACAACACGGCGGTGAAAAGCAGCCTGCTTATTGAATCTCAGTCTGGCTCCAGATGACGAGTGTAATTAGACTGTAAGAGCCGCCATCGCCGAGTTCGTGAATGGCGACGCACAAAGAGAAGTTTGCTTGCTCGCATTGATGAGTCGAATAGTGCTGTAATTATCTGGAGCTACAACCAAGCTAGTGATCGATCGGTAGCCACTTCTGTCAATATTTATCACGCCGATATCCATAAAACTGGTAAACCAAGAGAGCAAACGGGTGGAAGATTTGATGTGAACAATGAGAGTGCGGTTCCCGGCCACGCGGCAGCATTTATCTGTGCCCTGAGAGGAAAAATAAAACATTATCTAAAGCTCATCCCTCAACCGCAGAAGCCAAAGCAGAGGAATCCGTCTTGGTGGCAGCGACGCAGAGGCACTTATCGAATTTCCCAGCACATTATTCATCAGATAATTTTGCGGGAACGGTGGGAGGTATCGACAGGAGAGACCGCCGGAGCGGGGAAAAACAACAAATGAGGCGGTGTTAAGCTGAGAGCTTCGCTACCTGCAGTCTGTCATCGTTTCCGTTCCTCGCCAGTTCCTCAAAGTTCTTATCTGTTGGAGTGACAGCGAGAGGCGACGGAGGCGGCACTCATCGGGATCTGCAGGCGAACGTCGTGTGGGGGGACGTTCTTCATGCGGAAGATGCATCCTGACATGCTGCAGTTTGAGTCTTTTAGCTGCGGCTTTTGGCTCAATCAGTGGATTTGTATAAATATAACACGGCATTCAGCTGGGCCCTGTTTGCCAAAAGCACCCACAAAGCTCAGAGGACAGCGGGAGATGGACAATATGAACCTTCTCCTGGCGTTTCCCAAAAGCATCGTAACTTTGGAGGCCCTCGGAAAACAACAGTAGACTCATTTACCCAATTGGCTGGAGAATAACAGCTTTAAAAAGAACAGAAGGAACCATCAGTGTGATAAGAGATGAGCAGCATTTGGCACCGCCGGCTCTCCAAAGATCACTCCTTTTTTTTTTAAACAATTACATCTTTTTGTGTCTAGTTGTTTGCTGATGATGGGAAAAAGTGTTAAGCTGAAGCTCTGTCGAGGGAAGTTGCATGTTAAATTCCACCACTGGCCAATGTTTAAATGTAAGTCCGGGCTTTAACATTCAATTCAATTTGTTAAAGTAAAGTGACCACATTTCTGAAAGGAAATCCAGGGACATTTCCAGCTCCGAGATAAAAACGAATTAATTTATCAATATGGAATGAAGAGACTGGGACGGTTACGGACCGTAACTGTGATGAGCGCGCTCTGCTCTCCTTCTTCTTCTCTAAAGGCGTCGGCGACCGGCTACCGTAATAACTGTTGTAACAGCGCTTCCTACCCGGCTAACCGTTGTTCTATTAAACACGCACAACAACATTTTTTTCTCAATCATAAAACGCTGAAATCTGGGACATTTTCAGGGACAGTTTTAACTGACAGGTCATTCAAAACTGGGACTGTCCACAGAAATCAGGGACGTCTGCTCACTTTAAGTTCAGTAAATTAGACCATTTTGCTTTAGCAATTCTACTTGGCTCTAGTATAAGCTTTGGCAACTTACACAGTTAAAGTTACATAGCATTACAGTGACGTGCGGTGAGGTTCATGGCTGGTGAGGCACTGACTTCATCAGTCAGATTTACAAACATATGAACCCTAAAGAGTATCTTATTCACCATTTGATTGGCAGCAGTTAACGGGTTATGTTTAAAAGCTCATAACAGCATTCTTTACACATACAAACTGTAGCACACAAAAAAGCACATTAATTAAAAAAAAGGTTATTATGGTCTTACCTTTACTTATAAATGAAGTCCATGCAAAAAAATAAACGATCGCTGCCGCTGCACTTGACTTGCTAACTGTAGCTTGTTGTCACTTATTCTGCAGCCGAGGAGTCACAAGAAGGATCCCTGGGATCACTAGCGCCCTCTACCATGAGGCAGGAGAACTGCGTGCCTCACCCAGTGCGTCTTCGCAGCCATTTTATGATTGCTCAGCACAAGAAACACGTGACACACATACAGTTGTTGACAACATACACTGTACATTATATACCTCAGCTAACTAAACTATGGAAATTTATGATATAATTCATATAGCAAAAGTGTTTGAACATTTTAATAGCGACATACAGAGAGATAGCAATACGGTCTCACTGCACAGCCGGCCAGCAGTTAGCCGAGTCACTGCGCAATCCATGGTGAGGCTCAGCTGGCTGCTGCCTCAACGCAAGTCTCTTCTCACTATTTGAACGGTTAATGTGAAAATTCAGCGATTTTGAATCAAAATAATCTAAAACTGGTGAAGTTAAATGGAAAATAACTGCAGGCACTGCCTCACCTGCTAATACCGCATTTATTCCCAGAGCAACTCACGCCAAAGGTACCTGTGTACTTACAGGAACATAAACTTTGACAGTGACGAGCAGAACCAGAATGGCGCCCGGGTTGTCATGTTACAGAATCCTCAAATACATCATAAACAGGACGTTTTCTCTGCTTTGTGATTTTAAATCTCACGTTTCATCACCCAATGCTCTCTGGATATTTGGTGTAAAATTAGAGACCCATTTTATCGAAATATTCTTCTCCTGTAATCTCTCCTTATTCACTAAGCGGTTGCCATGACGTTCTCCACGGGGAGCAGCTGCCGTGACCCCATTTCAAAGTCACCCGCTTTCTGTCAGTGTTACGCAGCAAAAGGCCTCACAAGGTGGCGGCTTTTATTCCAAACTGTGAAATTAGGAGTAAAAACATGTCCTAGCCAATATTTACGACCTCATGTTGTGGCAGGTCCATTTGTTTCTATTTGTCTGCAGAGAGGAAAAAAGATTTAAAATGTCAAGGACAATTTTATTTCCACCCAGCGGGAGGAAAAACGCTGACTTCACCTTTGTTCTCGGCGTTTCATAACTTTGTGTACGTTCACACAGTACATCATGTCACCACATTAAATTGAGCTGAAACTCTATCCTGTCCGACATCGCATCCAGTAATCTGCAGCTCTGTCACCGCGAGACAAGCCCTACGAGGAGACGCCGAAAACACTCTAAATGTCAAGAGGAATAAACCTGATAAACCCGCTGACATTAGTCTCAGGCAGAGACCTGTAAACTGAAACACTCAAGAGCCACTTTAATCCAAAGTGTCCTGGCGAGCGACAGTAAAAACAAGATAAATGCGGCAGATCCCGAGATGTCGTCTGTTTTACAGATTTAACCCCCCCCCCCCCCCCCCCACACACACACACACACACACACACACACACACACCTCCATCAGCCGCAACACCTCAGCTCAGGCAGACGTGTGCTATGCTAGCAGCAGCTAACCTTTCTTTCTATATACAAGAGCGACCATATTTTCAAAGCACAATAAAACACATTTAAAGGGACCATACGTAATATTTGGCCACTAGATGTCGCCATGATCACCAACAAAGTTTGCTTTAGCGTTAGCGTTAGCAGCTGGTTGGGCCCTCTGCGCTAAACCACTGTTGGAGCTTCTGTCTCTATTAGAAAGTAGTTGGGTTGGTTCGTACTTGGAACAGATTTCGGGGAGTCGAGGTTCGCCGAACGCTGAGCTACGTAGCATTAGCATCCGCCCTGCTCTCGCTCGGACGTCGAGTTTGACAGTTGGCGCCATGACTCCCCGCCCCTTTACATCGATAATAGATTGGTGCTCAATCAAGGTATGGAATAAGACACAGAGCGCCTTAAATTGTAAATTGTACTTAAATGTTCTTCAGAAGCAGCGAAGTCTTACATTCACATGCTAGGATGAAAAAACACAACCTCACTACTCACAGTCCCAATTAAATGTGCCATTTTTTCCCCCCCGCGTACACAAGGGCAGCAGGAGAAAACACTGGAACGAGTGGATGAGGACGGAGGGATGGAGAGACGGATGGAGAGGTGGATGAACGGAGGGCAGCCTCAGCAGTGTGAAGGTGACAGATTGACCCACGGGAGTCGGACCGCCGGGGTGAAAGCTCCGGAGGCCGGCCAGCAGGGAAAAACAAGGAAGTCCACTGTCAGCAAATATAGAGGAGGAAGGTGTGGGGGAGGGGGGGGGAGAGGGTGAATTTAGTGTCAATTAGAGAGAGAGAGAGAGAGAGAGGTGGGGGGGTGGATTTATTGTAAGAGGGAGAGGAAGAAGAGGGGGGCGAAATGGGGGAGGAAGATGAGAGGAGGAACGAAGGGAGATGGATGGATTTACTGCAAGAGGAAGGAAGGAGGGAAAATGAGAGAATCAAT
>CAESWR010000391.1:91561-110066 GCA_903171835.1 Mullus surmuletus
CCCCCAATGCAGTCTTGCAGCGTGATTAAGACGAGTGTCGGCCAAGCGGAATAATGTTTTTGCGTTTGATATCGTTTCTCTTCGCCCCTGGGACACATATCATGTTTTTTTCCCCCCCTTGTCGTCGTTGTTGTTGTTTTTTTTTCCTCCCTACCTTCCCCTGTTCCATTTCATTAACCTTTACGGTCTGTTTACAGGTACGCCGCCGCACTAATGCAGCGCCGGTGAGGGGTTCCGACCCCCATTTGGGAGGCTCGGATCATCCGCAATCATGTAATTAGTCACGTAACCTCCGGCGGCTGTGTTCGCTAAAAGCAGCAGGATTCTGCAGGATCTAAAGTGGGGAGGGGGCGGGGCTTAAAGCGTCACGGCTGACGTAGAGAGACGCGGTGTGTTGCTTCGCCGGGTGTGATTTCGGCTCCCGCGGCGCAGCAGCGAGGCCGAGCGTGCGGAACCCCCCATTAAAAGCCAAAGCATAAAGCTTCCTCTGCTAATCACAAAGATTCCCAGAGAGCTTGTAATGCAGCTGTCAATTACAGAGCCTGATTATGGCACCGACCGGGTCGCCATCAGCGGCCCCCCCGCCCGCCCGCCCGCTCGCCTCGCCGCCCCCCCGATGCTCGCTCCAGCTCGTGTTTTCAGGCTCAGAGGGAGCAGAGGCGTCTCTGATCAGACGTGCTTGGCCGTGTGCGGCGAGCGCGTCGCTGCCCTTCTATCTCGGTCGGCCTTTGTTGCTTCTGGCGCTCATCCTGCGAGAGCCAACTGCAACCTAGCAGACACTTACACAACAGACCCGTTTCGACCAGCGAATCGACGGCAAATCCGGCTACTTCTGGTTCCCGAAAACCTCTCAAAGATGTTGTACTCAGTCTGAAGAAGGAGGCAAAAAACATCATTCTGGGTCTTTTGAAATGTTCAGTTTAAGGCTGGTAGATTTTCACAGGATTAAAAATGTCATAATAACGATATTATTACGAACACAAATTTAAATAATCATGGTACACAATCAATGAATTTGATCTTTTGCTTCATTTATGTTTTCTTTCCTCTTTTGGCAGATTGATTACATTCAAAATACCTGTCTAAGGTGGTATAAAGACAAAACAGTAATCGCACAACTGCACGCACTGTTTTCAAGTGGCACTGGATCATGTACACAAAATTACATTAAATATTCAAATATTTCATTGTTTTAATACCACGATTATCGTCAATACTGGTGTATCGCGACATCCCTGGTTCAGTTCAACGAAAGAGGGAGACAAAAGCAGCACCATCACATGCTCTCGAACACAGCACACAGCCATAACCAAGACACAAAAACACAACATAGACCCATTAAAGCCCCCCCCCGTCGTTCCTGTTCCCGCCATTACAGCCATCATCGCTTTCAGTTATGTATTTAAGCTGCATCCCAAGCGGCGTCCGTCACACTCTGCCTGGAGTCGCGAAAGCCAGGAGCCGGCGGCGGCGCCTGCAACCTCAGCTCGGGAGGGTCGTTAGCGGCAACGGGTGGGTCATCATCAACCCGAAAATCTTCCATTTACAGAATCAATTCCGCACACTTGGGTCTCGGCAGATTCATTGATCCTCGCATCACATGGACGAGCTGCTCTGGAGATCGGAGCATGAAGGCTGAAGGCCGTCATGCTCTTGTACTACATTGATTGGCTGCGAGCCGCTCTTATATGATTACAAGGCTCCAACTCTTGAAGGTGAGAAGCACAAAATGAGCAGTAATTCCCCGTATCCACCGGGCTTCCAACAACAGAAACATTCATCAAGGTCTGATGATGAAACTCATCGACAGACGAGGTCTGAGAGCGAACAAAGTGAGGCTGACACGTCTGGTTTGTGGATGCCACTAAATCCTTGTCTTGAGGATTGTTTTAAAATGAAAGCTGGCAGCACAGCCACTTTATTTTGTTATTTATTTATTTATTTTTATCCCTGTCTGCCCCCTTTTTTAGTCACAGGGGAGGAAAGCTCTAGTAATCTGTTCCAAGGCCAAAGGAGATGGACAGTGGGCTTCACCGTCCATTACAGAGGAACAATTTATTGTCAACTGGAAGGAAAAACAACACTTGAGCTGTCCGCTGCGGTTTGTCGTGCACAAATCACCCGCCACTAAAGGCCTGTAGGCCAGCGTTCGTTTCACCGTGGCTAACAAAAAGCAGCATATTTTGGTGCCAGTTCACGCCCCATGCTGAGCGCCATTCTTATCACTTTGCTGTCAGCCATTGACGACTCCCAGTGCAAGCTAATTCGCTAGCCGCATATAACAACCCTGTTATACTACAGCTAGTAGGTGAACAATGCTAACAGCTCGACCACAATTAGCACACCAAATAAAGTGTAAGATTTACAAAGTAGAATAATAAGAAAGCGAAAGTTGAATGAAGATTCAAAACTAGCTTGTTGGCGGCTCATTGTGAATATGTTTAACTAGTCGATTAGTTAATAAGTTGTTAGCCTGCTGACCTATAAAGCAACTTAAGGGTTCATCAGTTCAAGCTAGCTCTCTTTGACTGAAATAAGCATCCCTAGAGTTAACTACATACAGTATGCATGTTCATTTTAGCATTTTAGCTTTAATTTTAGGTTCAATTTTGGGTCACTTTTCACATCAAGAACTTGATTCTTCGAACGGAAACACGGTTGAGCTACGATAACTGTAGTAGGAGTATGTATAGTAGCATCGCTCCAAGTCACACTACAGTCACATTAGTCATGCTTAGGGTTGTTTTAGTACATATATTTTTACAGTGTGTGACACGGAGGCATTGCCTTCAGATATGAGTCATAAAGCGTGATGTATTTAAAGGTAACTTGAGCGTTTTACCTGCCACCCAGCACACACACCCCCCACCCCCCCTCATACCCCCCCCCACCCACCCCCACACACACATACACGTTCAGCGGAAAACCCGTAAGACAGCGCCGGTCATTGAACCCCCCCTCTCACTGTGACCTTCTCCAGATTGAGCGGCAGACTGTATGCGTGTCCGTTAAATATTCATGATCATTGAGAGTGATGGCCATTTGTAGCCCTAACTCACTAAGTGGGAGCCCATGAATGTGATTTCAGCAGCTTTACCCGCACCATATATTTTTTTCATTAGCTCTCGGGATGGGGTCTGCCGGGGTCAGGCGGGGAGGACGAGGGAGAGGGCAGCGAGCCGAAATTAATTCTAATTGTTTTGGACATATTTGCAGATCTCGCCCTTGGCTGATGCTTGCGCTAACGTCACCTGTAGGAGACACATTACCGCCGGCGGGAGGATGGATCGCTCTGATTTGAATATTGTCGATGCTTCTCCGCCAAACGTTCTTCTCTTCTTTAAAGATGGCCACCTTCTCCCATTTTTGCTCCTCCTCTTAACGCAGTAAGTGACACGCAATTACTTCTGGGATGATGAGCTACCCTGAGCTTTCCATGACCCACAACGATATCTAATCAATTTTTTGCCAGTAATTAATTAAAAGTAGATCAAAGAGTCGAGATATACAAGCGTGTGCAGTCCCGCCACGACATATAATTAAATAAAGATGAAACATTCACTTTCATATAGACACCCTTCTCATAATCTGAAGAAAATTTGCTCGCACACTCGGACACATAAGGCCTCTTCTTCTTCTTCTTCAACATTCAAGCTTATGTTTATTTATGATATGCCAATATGGAGCACTTCAAAGAATTGTCCAGCCCTGGGAAAAAATTTAAAAAAACAAAAAAACAGAAAACACTCCCTGAGGTGTTCTGCCCGAGTCTCATCATTCTCCAGAAGAAACTGGTGATGAGTTGCCCCTCAACTTTGATTGCCTCACAACCAAAGGGAAGCTCGGAGCAGACAGGAGGGCCGGCTCTGAGCTCGATGCGACTCATGACGCAACCAAGATGTCAGCCGGAGTGTTTGAGCGCGCTCAGGATTCGGGCCGAAAGGGACGTACACTGCACTCGCGCTAACAAACATGCTTGGAATAATTCCTGATACGCTGCAGGAGGATCCAGCAAAAATAGCAACAACAGATTCTGGCAGCAAACATCTGCTCGTTGGCGACTCGCGATCTAAAACACAACTCTTGTTTGGCGTTATCCTGCACAACAACACAACCACAACCTGCTTTCCACTGACCAAGGAAACTAAAAAGATGTGTCGTATGTGGTAGAAACTGTGGACCGACCCGATTGGAAACTATTGTCTATTAGACCATCGCTCCATTGGCACCATTACAACAGTGAATCTACGGCCCCACACTCCTCGTATATTTATGATCGGTAACAACAAGAAAACAAGTGAAAGTACCAATGTCTTCTCCTAAGCTAGCTGTTGTTCTTAAAAGTTGAAAAGCTTAGATGGGATTTCTGGTTGGTTTTGTTCCATCTGCTTCCTGGCTTTATGCTAAGCTAGGCTAAGTCAAACACAAAGATTGGAGATTGACACACATCAACGGGATCAGGCTAGTTCCTGGAGGTTCTCAGCAACCTCAGACTGGCCATCCCTGGGAATCTCTGTTAAAAACATGGAAAGTCGTGTATTGGCCCCAAGCCGACGTGTTGCGTTTCAGTCTGTTGCACAAATCAACAGCGTGCGGCTGCGCGGTTTTGCTGGAGGCTTTAACCCAGAAAGCCAAACAGCTCCGTGAGCGCAGATATTTATAGAAGCGGTCGCCTGTTGGGAATCCAGACGCCACATCAGCTCCCTATCAGCACTTTGGCTGGCGGACGCCTCCCGCGTGATCACAACACGCCTCACCGCGGCAGCTGCTGCCGCTAACCCACCGTGCTGGTATATTCTCGTACCACGTGAGGGGGACGCCGGCGTTTTCGGCAGCCGCGGCCCACGAAGACAGCAGAGCAAACAGTCGCCATGTGCTTCGCCCCGCAGCCAGGCTCATTTGCATCGCGGCCTCGGAACGCTCCACTATCAGCACGAATCAGCTCCCTCCGACCGTGAGGAGCTGCTGAAAATAAGCCCAGGTAAGCAGTTCGGAGCATCTGTGGGCGCAGTCATCGCGACAAACATTTACATTTTTGCCTCCTTGCTCTTTATCTCAGGGGTTGGAAAGTTGTGAAACATTGCGCCCCCCCTGTCACAAACTTGGGTTTTAGCTTAGAAAATAGGGTGATCAGATGTCCTCTTTTCCCCAGACATGTCCTCTTTTTTACCCCCCAAAAAAGCGCCCGGGATTTTGGAAGTACTACGTCCCGCCCATCCAGAGCTGCAATTATCCTCCGGCTGGAAGATCGGCGACGTTTGCTGGATGGTGTGTGTGATCTGCTTACGTCCAGTGATGGCAGCTCTGACAGTTCACCCCCCCCCGTCTGGCAATTCGGTTATCAACCCCAAGTGCAGCTGCAGGTGTCCTCTTTTTTTGACAACTGAAATCTGGTCACCCTATTATATAAGGCTTAAAACCAGTTGGTCCTTGAGAGTCTAGATAGCTGGTTTAAGGTCGACGAGCTGCAAGATCATAGTTGTTGAGCTTCAATATTCTACAACTTTTGTGCAAGGCAACCTCGAATGACTTGCAAACAAAACCTTAATTCCTAAAAATAGATATTCCGGGGTTAACACGCCATGTGGAAATGAACCCTTGAAGAAATCCACCAGTTTCCGCCAAAGCCAAATATAGTGGGACTGAATTGAATATGCAAATCACTAACCTTTGCTGCATGTTCTGGGCTTTGTATTGCAAGGAAATCACCAGAGTAGAAGCCAATCTGAACTTCAACTCCATGTTGAATCAAATAAGCATACATTTCAGAAGCATCTCTGACCCTTTTCCATCAGAAACTTATTGAGTCTACATCCTGTCAGGAAACAGGCAAACTGATCAAAACAAATCAAACAATCCTGATATTTAACCGTGAGAAGGGGGTATTATGTTTCTGAGAGGTTTTGGAAGAAAGTTGATAACCAACGACAGATTCACTTACAGGATTCATCTGCAGAGAAAACCGTCAGAAATCCTGCCAGTGTATCTTACATCTGCAAACTAAACTCAAATCTAAATAATGACGTTTCCCTCAAATAATGAGACTTAAAGGATTAAACCAAGGGCTGACAGGCCTCAGCACGGGGAGGAAAGGAAGTTTCAAGTCCTTTCCAACTTCCTCCTTCCCCAAAAACTCCCAAAAGCAGCTGTGCTGAGTTAGTCTATAAAAAATGAAGGAAGTGATTAAGATATTTGTTTAAATCAATGGCATTTAAAAAAAAGTTGGAAAAGTAACTGCTGTGATTTGTATAATTACTTGGTGACAAAGGTCCCTAAATGTTGTTGAAAGTTTTACTCACAGAAAAAGAATTGTCTGATAAATATTGTTGTTTGTTCTGCCAATCAAATGTCTTCAAAATGAACGGGTCATTCAGAGTGAGAAAAAAAAAAAAAGCAACAAGAGAATTTAATCACTGGTGGCAGGAAAACTCAGACTAAACGAGATCGTTCAACTTGATGAGAATCTGTTGCATTTGTGAAGTTTTTGACCTTTGCGATAAACATTTTTCATCCAGCAGCCGACGATAACATCAGATTCTACACGACTTAATGAGGTGACTCAGCTCCCAACTCCCTCGTCCTTCAAATCTGTCAAACACACACACGCACACAGAAGTGACTGAGCGACATTTCGGCTCAACAGGCTCTTAGTCACCTCGCTTACAGCTGTGTGTGTGTGTGTGTGTGTGGTAAGACGTACGCAGTGTTACGACCATCAGTGTGGCATCTAAAATGAAGGTGCTTCTCTGGAAATGTCACCCCAGCCGAACTTTGTGCACACACACTCACACACACACACACACACAAACACACTGTGTTTTTACCTCAGTACGTCGATATTTACCAAAATAAAACAGCAGCCCATTCAAGTGTAAAGAATAGACATATTGTTGGAAAATACTTAAGGCCGATACAAACAAAATATCTAACTTGCTACAGGGTTATGGGCCAATTGTTGATCTTGTACAAGCACCGGCCATGTCCAAAAATAATAGCAAGACTCCCAGAATGGCAATTTACTTCCAGAAGTGGTAAGTTCATAAATATCAACAGAAGTATGAGTGGTTTAAAGTATCTAACTTGCTGGAGGGTTTTGGCCGTGCTTTCTAAAGACCTAGACATATCTGAACCTGTACAAGGCCTTGCAATGTCTGAAAACAACATCAAGGCCCCCAAAATGGCAATTTACCAGAAGAAATAATAATAAGTCCAAACATTTCAACTGAGCGTTTGCATAGATGGTTCAAAATATCCAAGCTGATAAAGGCTTATGGCCATGGTTTCTAAAGACCTAGAAATACGTGCCAAATTTAAAACCCTTATGAGCCCTGCCTTGGTCTAAAACAATATCCACGCCCCCTAAAATGGCAATTTGTCTCAATAAATTAGAATAAGTCCTTCATTTTCAGCAGGGCCACTGCATGGTTTTACTTAGACTGTAAGAAATGTATCCCAAAAAAAAGTACAATATTCCTAGAAAAGAAGGATAAAGTAGGACAAACAAAAAATACTCATCTCAAGTATCTGAGCTAAGTGCGGTCTACAACATTTCACTGTTGTCAGGCGCAGTAACAACCAGCCTGTCAGTGGCCAAAACAAGCACTTTTAGTTGATGAACTTTGACAGCAGACAATTACCGCGCTGGATAACTTGCAGCTGCAGCTGTTTCACGCTTGCCGGTTATGAAGTTCTAGCTCGATATTGAATTTAAACTCAAACACGTCGGAAATATAGAGTGGGGACTTAAACGCACGCAGAGGTATTACTGGGCAAAATGTACTTAAATTATGTCAACCAGGAGCAGATGAGATGCAGAGAGCCTGCGAGACCAGTGTTAATCGGTGGTTGCAAACATAAGGGTCGGGCCCCTCTGAGCGATCGGTCGTTGGGGTCGCCAGTGGCTTTCCCGGGTCTCCTGTTTGGTGGATTCCCCGAGAACGTTGGCGTATCAGTGTGTGTGAAGAACGTCACCGGCAGCTCTGTCTTCGGGCCCGGCCGCGGCTCCTCGGGGAGCCTTTGAGTTGGATAAGCTGATTAAGTTTTTTCTTGACCAATGGAGTGCAGCGGCAAACAATTAGGCAGCAGACGTGTCGCCCTCCACTCGCTGCTGTTTCTCGGGGGCCGAAATGACCTCGGGGAAAGAAGCAGAGGAGGGGTGAGGATGGGATGCCCGGCATGCTGTTCATCCCCAGTCTGTTTGATCTATTGCCTGCCACCTCCCTCACCCCCCCACCCCCACCCCCTACCCCCCCTCACTCTCAGTCATACCCCTCCTGTTTGAGCACCACCAGCCTCCCATATATTAAACACCAGCATCGACTGGATGTGATTCAGTGGAGTAAAAATAACCCCCCCGCCACCACCCCGTCTCTCCTCCTCCTCCTCCAGCTCTCCATCTGCCCGTCCACACATCTCCTCCTCTCGGTCGCCGTGACACCTGCTCCGGAGCAAATCATCAGGTAGATCAACACACCGGCACCTCCCGAGGTTAGAGGTGCCCGCCGCTGGAAAATGAACATCAAATGGCAAATGGGGCTTCCTGCTGCACACGAAGCGGGAGCCAACAACTTAGGATGGCGAAAAAGCATCGACTTGAAAGTGGAAAATACAGGATCTGTTGTAGAATTACACATCAAGCATAAAGGCAATGCAGCATTTTACATCTTACTGACAACCAACTCCCTGTTAAAGACATTTCTAGTACGTGATGGACAGGTTTTGTTTAGACACTATTGCAAACCTAGGTTGGTTTTGCAATTGTGTCTAAAAAAAGCCTGCTCTTTAGTTCTATTCAAACGGTAGCATAGCCTTTTAGCACCATGAATTCAAACAGTTAGCTGCGAATGTTTGCATACCGTGCTACTCGTCAACATGATCCTTTCGAGAAAATCAAGTTAGCTACACATGTACTGCCAATTTTCTTAAAATAGCCCCTAATGTTAGCATAGCCTGTTAGTCCATCACAGTGCTTTCTAAATGATGGAGCTACAGTATAGCTACTGCCTTCCAGCGCCATGTATTCAAACATTTAGCTGCTAATGTTAGCGCACAATGCATCTGTGATAGACAAATTAGCTACACATGCACTGATACTTTGAAAATATGTTCATTTTAATATTAGCATAGGCTGTTACTCCATAATTGTGTTTTTTTGTTGCTTTGTTGTTTGCCCTCCAGGACCATGTATTCAAACAATTAGTGCGCAATGCCTTGGAGATAGACAAGTGGGCTACACATGTACTGGGAACGTTAACAAAAGCAGCTGCTAATGTTTGCATCCAGAGCATTGAGTATTGAGAATGGCTGTGGTTATGGTGTTTGTTTGTTTTCCCGCCCTATACAATCTCTCTGTACTATTTAACTTGACTGACTGGACTTGAGCCACTTCAGTTTCAATAAAAACTGTAGAGACAGGGATGTTCTTTACTCGGAAAAGGTCAAAGCTCCAGAACCACTTGTCTTTCTCTATGTACCTTGAAAGTCGGTGAAGTGGAGAAGGAAATTCTTTCTCGCGGTTTTATATTCAGGCCAGCAGCTTGCTGAATTCAGTCAGCAGAAGATTAAATGCTCTGTATCTCTCTATCCTTTTCTAACTCTCCCCCCATAAACTATTTGTTTGCCGCATATGTTTCTTCATGCACCTGCAGCGTGTCGAGGTGCAGAATGTGCAGCTTCTTCCCGCGTGTGTTTGTGAGGTTTTCTGGACCAGGTCAGTGAACATGAATAAAGGCAGCGCTGCATTTTGGCTAACGATTACATGCTGCTATGTAAGCAATGTAGCACCTGAAGAGGACGGAGAGAAACGCATTTGCGGAGTTACAGAGTGGGACTTAGTCCCCCACTACACTTGGTAGGAAAATGTCACTGATGAGGAGGGAAGTGTGGGGAATTCAAGAAAACAGCTGCCAACACATTTCAGCCTTCACCGGAGCTTCTCAGCTCCACCAGGCTTCAGTCTCCGCACGCTGGGGCTCTCCAACACACATTTGCACTTGAAAAGACCCAAATTTTTTAAAATAACTCCTCGAGGGCACTCCTGATTTAATGCATGATGCGGGCTTTGCTTTAAAAAAATAAAAAAAAAAGTCCCACGGGCTGATTTAGCATCTCCAGGAAGTTGCGAGGAGGACGGTATTTTTGCCATTTACAATTCATGCGCACTCGGGTTTCATCTTCCCTTGATGAAAACGTTTTTTTCTATCTCGTCTAAATTGAGCCGTTTTGGTTCGGATGAGGGAAAACCGCCGTTCAACCTCGAAGTCAAGGTCTCAGGAGCAGGAACACATCGCAAAACTGAAATAACAACATTAAAATCTGCATACAGAGTGACAGATTTAGCTATGAATGGCATGTCGGTTGGTCTGTGTTGTTTCCATGGCAACCCTTGCCATAATGACAGCGAGTGTTTATAATGTCAAAATGCATTAATCCATTCTAGTCCCCTTTGAATTAAAAAAGTGACAGTTTTCAATCTGGAGAGTTTCAACCTATTCCCTATTTTGGCTTTGAAAAAAAAGAAAAGAAAAAAAACCGTCTGAAAAGATAAATAAATAAATGACTTAATTACGGAGTGTAGCTAGGCGTTATGAAACTCTTGAAGCGTCGTATGCGATCAACAAGTCACTGTTTGCTCCGGCAGATTTTGTTTGCACTTCTTCAAAGGGTGCGAGGAATCCGAGAGACGATCCTCGACATCCTCCACGTCAGCTTCAACATTATTGCCGTCGACTGTCGAGCGCCTTTGCTGCCTGACACCATCATCAGACGCTAAACCCACGAGCAAACACACTCAGCCAGTAATCTGATCACTGTTTGTTTCTGACGCCTCGTCTACGTCGAGGAATGCTAACTCCTTCTGAGTTTAGATGCTGGAGGTGGACGACATTACTGATCAGAATATTTGCTTTGCTGTTGTCATAATTGCCATGCCAACTAGATGGCATCAGTGAGCATCATTAAAAAATAATAATAATGATAAGTTGCATGAATATGGTCAACAATTTGCATCCTATAACAGTGGAACGCACTGATTTAAGTGCAGCTATCATGACCACATCAGGAGATCATACGTTTAAGTTTGATTTAAATGATAGAAAAGAGTCACGACAACTCATAGTATCGACTTATTATCCTCAGTTCAGTATAAATACGCAGGTGTAAAAATCTTAACACAGATAAATTGAGTGAGGTGGGAGAATTCATTTAATTCAGACTGCAAAATTACCCTTTTCGAGTATCTCGTAATTTTTTTCTGGAAAAGCTCAGAGTCAAAGTGATGCCGGCTCAATTTCGATGCAGCACACACACACACACACACACACACGCACAAACACAAAAGTGTGTGCAGCTGTGTGTTTCTGTGATGATTCATTGTCCGGCAGAACTGGGGGGAAACAGAACTGCGGCTACAAGTTCCACCAGTCAGAGCTGCTCGTGATAAAATAAATTAATAAATAAATAAGAATGAACCACAGGAGGCTCCAGTGGTGAGTCACATTTTTTAAAACTTCTGGATAAAAAAAAGAAGCAAAAGACAAGAAACAACCCCCCCCAAAAAAAACACAGAGATTTGGCCTGCAGTGTGCGGGGAAACTGGCGAGATTCGACGGCGCGAGCCAAGAGGGATCATGTGACTCCGGGCACTGCAGTATCACTGGCAGCAGGCGAGAAGACGACCGCGGCTCCTCCTCTGCAGGGAAACCGGCGTCCTCGCTGCCGTCTGGATGGGCTTCACCCAAAATATAAAGAAAATAACAACCCCCCCCACGACACACACACACTTGCTCCACGGTCCCTCCTAACAGCCGTGTCCTCGGGTGAAGGAAAGGAATCATTCAGCTCCGCCGGGACACGGCCATTGATTTCTCAGCCCCTTACCTCAGCGAGATGAACACCTCTGCCAAGGCCAGCGGTGACGGCAGGGGGGGGGGTGGGGGTGGGGGGGGAGTACGGCCGGAGCCTTGGGAAATCAGACCATAATTAAAAGGCAAAAGACCCCTCAAGCAGATGGTAACCAGGGGAGGAGGAAGACGGGAGGAAGGTGGAGGTGAGGTGGGGGGGAAGCGGAAAAAGACACAGTGGAGAGGAAGGGAGGGGAAATAAAAGTGATGACAGAAAGAAAATGGGGGAGAAGATTGAGATTGAGAGCGCGGGGAGGCAAACAAAAGCCAAAAACAAAACCGGACGGCAGGAGTTAAACAGGGAAGTGGAAGAGCGATAGCAGCGAGGTGAAATAAAAAAAGGGGGCGGGGGGGGCGGGGGGGGCGGGGGGGGGAGACAAAGCCGAGCGCGAGAGACGGCGACGAGAGCGGAGAGATAAAGAGGGAAGGAACCAAGAGAGGATGGAGCGATCGAGGAAGGAATCCTCATCGGGAAGCAACAGGTGTGCGGAGAGACGCGAACCCTCCATCGCCGTCGAAAATGGGTTTTCAGCTGCGAGTGGGGAACGATTGAAAAGGCACGATGCCTGATATCTGATGCTTATACACACACACACACACACACACCTACACACACACACACGTTGTTTTTCAAAAAGTGTTGTTATGGATGACACCTATAAAATAGGTCCATTCACCTGGCATGTTTGAGGTGCAGGGGCGGAGCTATGGGCGGGGCAACAGGGGCCCCTCCCCTGTCCAATGGGCCCCCTCACAAAACAACCCCCCCCCGAAGACAGATAAAGGTAATGGTGCTTTGGCATTGGCCCATTTTTTCCCAAGGGCCTTTTGTAGATTTGTGTGTGTCGACGCCCCTTGTGATACACACTTTGCACCAGTGTGTGTGTGAAGTTACCGCCGGAAAAGTTTTTCACCCTGAACTGAATTGACTTTTTTTTTTCACATAAAAAAAAAAAAAAAAAAAAAAAAAGATGTTACACCTTCATTAGCGAGACGGGAGGATGATGTCACACATCTCAGCCAGATGAGTCAACTTTTCCCGTGAAAAAGGCAGCGGAATATTCATCGCCGTGCCTCTCCCGATTGCCGCCGCGTCACTTCAGAGCAAAGCGTCTCTCCGTCCTGACAGGAGGAATGAGTGTCGAGGGCGGGAGGGGGTGGTGGGGTGGTGGTGGGGGGGGATCAAAGTGCGTCTCCCTCCGCTCAGCGATATCCCAGCTTCCTCCTCTCTCGGCCCGTCGTCGTGACTGTAATCTCCTCCACACTGTGTCAGCTCCACTTGGTCATTACGGGCCCGCGCGGAAACCTTTAGCCCCGCCCCCACCCCAATTAGCCGTCATTAGCCCCGTCGCCGGGCGGCTCAGGGGACGGCGAGGGGCTCCTGCGTGTCATCGCCTTAACATGAGACGTGTTAGATGGGAGTTCACAACCTTCCTGTGGTTCCTCCCTGGTTGTCTGAGGAGGCGAGCATGAGCGGCGTGTGAACGCTCGTGGACAATCTCAGGATGTTTCGCAAAGAAAGGGAAGCTAAAAAATTGTTAGTCTTGTTAGTCGTCTAACTGTTTCACTGGAAAAGAGGAATACGTGTAGTATAAGATTCTGCAAGACCTGTATAATGAATGTAAAGCACTGATTCGTAGGTTTAGTTTAAGTTGGTAGAGTGTGTATTCAAATGTTATTGATATATTATTGTTATTATCTAAATAAAAAATCCAATATTAAAAGAAGACGAATATATGTTAATATTTCTATCTGGCCCCCACTCTTAAAAAAGATATTCCTCTGACACAGGGAAGTAATGTTGAAGACATCTAAGTGTTAATATCATTCCATCCTTCCCTGCTTTCCGAAATGTCCTGCTGAGCTAAAACCCTCTTTAATTTTTCGACCAGCGGTGTTTATTTTAATCAAAGGCCCACAAACACACAAACACACAAACACACAGCAGCCTCAGCAGTCAGGAGTCAGATCATGTACTGGCTCCATAAACAGCTGCATTGCGTGTCCTTAAAGCTTCTATAATTAGCATTCTTATAATATCAGTGTACCGTCGGCGTGTAATGTGCTGGGCGTCACTTGTAGTGATGAACCTACTGAGAATTATCAGCAACTCTGCAGCTCGCAGCAAGTTTCAGCTCATTATTTAGCCATCTGACTGCAAGTGAGTCGACTATCGGAGTTCTTAGAGCACAATTTTAGGCTGCAGCAAAGGCGCTCTGCACTCCCTGCTCAGCACTACACAACCGACACAGCGAGGAGCAGGTGGACTTGGTGGGTCATTTAAAAGCCAAGAAAGACTCAACTGATAGTGAGCCAACAGATCAAAAACAGCGAATGTGCGACTAATGCTCATTAGCTGAAAATGAAGAATATTCCAAGGTAACTGTCGAATGCAGAAACTGACTCATATTTGTCTCTCTTCAAAATGATAGCCGGTGTCCCACAAGGCTCCGTTCATGGACCACTTTGTTTCAACACTAAATCATCTATTTATCACATTATGTCTGTCAGCTCAAACTGTAATCCACGATGAAAAGTCATTAGGGTGCGATACAGGCGATGTGCCATTCTTCACTTTGTTAATGAATGATAGCCGGTGTACCACAAGGCTCTATTCTTGGACCACTTTACTTACTAAATTATCTTTTTATCTCTCAAATTATATCTACCAGCTCAAACTGTAATCTACCATGAGATGTTATTAGGGTTTGATGCAGAAGATATGCAATTCTTCACCCTGATAATCGTAGAAAACTATCAGTTAAATTTAGTTTAAAAGAACACTGACCGTGATTGACAGCTTGACCCTATCCAGCAGATATGGATTGTTTGCATTGTGAATAAATCTCTTCCACAAACAGCAGACATTAACATCTAAAAACTTTCGAGGTGACATTTGGGAGCGTAATTCAAACTGCTGTCTGCTCAAATTTCCAGCTGCACCCAAAGTGTCGTCTGCTGGCAGCGTATTTTCATGTCAATACCACTGAGGGGGCTGAACACAACAACAACAACCTGTCCCCGAATACACTCTATTAACTTGGTGCAGCGCCGGGACTCAAAGCGCCTGATTTGCAATTTAGCAGTTGCTGTGGGCCAACAGCAGCCGTGCTCATCAACAGCAGTGTGTACACACACTAACTGCACACTGAGGGCTTCTCTGGCAGCCTAGCAACAATGTACCTGATTGAACTAATTACACACTATTATGCTGTTTTGTTCACACTGCAGGTCCTGAGTTAATGTTGAAATTAAACGGCTATCTTTGACTCTGAAAACCTTTTTGAACAACTTTTTCGTAGATGGAAATACGTTTAGGAACACGCTCGGCGAGGAGTTTGGAGCTCTCGATTTGTGAACCACAACCATGGCTTATTTATGATTTAGACTTCCTGTCAGCTCCGAATCCCAGACTGAGTTTCAAGGTGGAAACAACTTGAAACGCACTGTGAAGTCACTGTAAATAAAACCACAAGTCTCCGCACCTTCTGTCAGTCTTAAACATCAGAGCCAAATGAGTAATGGCGGCTCGAGTGGTGCAGCAGCTCCACCGCGCTTTTAATCTGCAGTCCAACTGTGTCTGCATCTCAGCAAACATGAAATAAATCCCGCGCATTTGGTTGGAAAACAGTAAAACTTGTAGACGAGTGTATTTGGCCACCGATTTTAAAGCGCCGCATTGGATTGAGTGGAATGAGGGCACCTGCAACCCCTCAACCAAAACAGCATTTCCGTCACCTCGGGGGGGGGAGTTTAGTGGCGAGAGCGGCGGCTCACTGAGGACACGGCGGGGATTTTGGCAACAAACCCCAGAATGACATCAGTAGCACAGCGACCGAGGTACGAGGCTTTTAAAACGCAAAACCGGCTGCAAACAGCAGGCTGTCAAAACAAAACATTACGCTGACAAAAGACGGTAAGAATGGCAAGAAAGGGAGGGGAGGTCCCATAAATATGCCATCCGAGTCTGTTAGTTATTTTAGTCTTTGTGCGCAAATTTCCAAGATAGTATTAGCTAGTTTTGACAGTCATTGGCCTGATGGAAACATGAGTTTTCTTCATATATTACATTCATTACATTCTTGCATATGGGGCAAACAGTTCTACTGCTCCAAGTTCCTCAAGAAAAACTTTCTCAATCGTCCCTCGGGGCAAAAAACGTCCCCCCCTCTAAAAACTGCTGTAAAAATAACAGATTTTTTTCCACTTTAAGTGATTCAATCTATTTAATCCACTTCAGCCTGAAATATATATACCCAATTTTAATTTGAGTCTCAGATGGGTCAAAGATTAGCAGCAAAATTTAAATTGAGGCATTCTTATTTTTTCTGCAGCGACAGATTTTTATAGCAAACTCTCTTATTAGTTCCTGGGGACGAAAAAATAAAAAGTGGCCTGGACAAAAAAACGTCCCCGGGAACTCTTAAGGATCGACCGCCCCGAGCACGGTGCCCCCTGCCTGCGGAGTGGAAGCCAAGTCAAGGCGACGTCCTCTGAAGTCGCCGCCCGCTCGGTGCCGCCGTCGCCGCGGCAGGACGCCTCCCGGGACCACAAATGACAAATTAAAAAGAGACGAGATCCAAAACGATGCCTCCTAGTGAGAGGCGGCACTCATCCGCCTCCCGCTGATCACAGCGTGAGCGAGCGTGTGAAAGAAAGACGTGTGTATAACAGTGGATATGCTTCCTCGCTTTGAGTCTCTTCTTCCCCCCTGAGAGCGGCTGATAATGTAATAATGGCCGTTAAAGTCAGTCAGAATGTATTAAAAAGCCTCTTTAATTGGGCAGAAATTGCAAAATGTCCTTTAAAGTGCTGAAATGAATAGACACGTTTTTTTCCCCCCGTAATGATGTTAGTATATTAAGTAGCTATTCATTAATTTAACTTGTTCAAAGGAGGCTTTTATTACCATTAATTGTGTTAATTGCGTTATTATGATACGACACTTGGAATTCTGCCTCATGCTCTCATGCTGAACAGTCGCGGATGTTTCCTGGAGAAACGCAGCCCAAGACTTGGTGCACCTTCAGTGGAGATTTGAATTTTGCACATCACAAGAGTCGTGAATAAAGTAACATTACTGAGCTTCGGCGACTTTTGGTTGACTCCCGATGAATGAACGCCCCCCCCACACACACACACACACACACAATTTTAACAAAAAAATAGCATATAATACATCTTTCTTGTGCCACTGAGTTTTTGTCACACAAGCCGTGAAGGACATGAAGGTCCAGCAACATCAACATGGAGCAAACGCATTAAAAAACAGGTCCGACCGTGCAAACACGTCACATCTGTCGCGCAAGTGTGTGTGTGTGTGTGTGTGTGTGTGTGTGTGTGGGGTCGTGGGAGTATTTTCGCACTCCGGTCCGAGTCTGCGCGGCGGCGAGGAGTGTGAATCAGAGCGAGTGTGTGTCAGGTGCAGTTGCACACAGGCTGCAGGTGGCGGCTGCAGGTGTGCTGCTCCTCCAGGAAACTGGCAGGAACACAAATTTGTTCTGACAAACACACACACACACACACACAGACACACACACACACGAGAGAGAGAGAGAGAAAGAAAGGGAACGTGACAAACTTCAGCAGGGTGGAAGCGCTGCTCTGACCCTAAACCTGCACTGCACATTCATCGTCTGCCTGCAGCACAGCCAGCCGACAACAGGAGTGTGTGTGCGTGTGTGTGTGTGTGTGTGGGTGGATAATGAATCGTAACATTTAACATTTAAAGACTCGCCGAAACCGGAACAGTTTAGGTGAGAGGGGACAGCCTTTTTACTTTTAGCAAGAAAAACACAAAGCCTGTAATTTAATATGACAACGACCTCATCACCTTTACACACACACACACACACACACACACACACTCATACACAGTATTTTTCTATGAATGACGCACACACTCCATCCACTCGGCTGCTGTAGGATCAATAAGGCATTATCACTATAAATAAACCTCTTTGATGAGAAAACATCAGATGATGTCCGACATGATCGCTGAATCCGCCGCTGGTACTTTGGAATTATTCATAATACATATTTATGTCATATTATAATATATTTATGCAGATGTTCAGCCAAAATGAAGCCATACGTGGTGACCTCCTTTGGGGGGGGGGCCGAGGGGGGGGTACAATCAGGCATTCAGCAGCCGCTCCTGATGCTCCATTCAGCAGCCGAGCGATTTAGCCTCCGCTCAGATGAATTTTCGGCGGGTTGCGAGGATCAACCGCAGTGCCGTCGAAAACGTCCACGCGGGAAATGTTACATCACCGCTCCGCTAAAAGAGCTACTTAACGTCCGAACCCTCCAGTGCAACAACAGGGATTTATTTTTATCAGCAAACAAACAACGCCGATACGACATTCTGGCTGCACAGCGGACGCGCTGGCCTGTTGCTACGGAAGGATTCCTCTGTCTCTCTCACACTCACACACACACACACACACACACACACACACGCCCGGGCAGGGTGAGGAATGCAGCACGGAGATAATTCAGAGAGCGGCCATTGGTATGCGAGTGCGCGGCGGCCTCCTCAGAGATCCCTGCGAGCGCTGGGATGAGACCCACGCTTCGATGAGGTACCAGAGCGGCCACGTGGA
>CAESWR010000391.1:214842-226114 GCA_903171835.1 Mullus surmuletus
TTGTATTTCCCACATAACACATGAAAAACAAAAATTACAGCACAACAGCATGTGAGGGAACTCGGGTGAAGTGAGGGTTCTCCAACTTACCGAGTAGGAATTCCGACTTCGGGGGGCGTTCCCGTTGAAACCTCCAACTCGGAACTCAGAAATTCCGACTTCCCAGTACAAATGGAATGCACCATAGCAATCCAATTCTCACCCGATTAATTGGTTTTTAACCAAACGCATGAACACATTTTCATCATCAGCTCGACCAACTTCGTCATAAGTGAGTGCAAACAAAGGTCTATAAATTCAACACCGACCAAAGTTTGTAGCTCTGCACAGGCTAGATAAAGAACATCCCCAACTACTTTCTTCAACAAACCGTCCAGCCAGGTGACCAGAACTTTGCGCAACACCTGAAGGACCTTTTGAAAATCATTGGGTTCCAGTTGGGTCTTCATGGCTCTGTATTAACTCTTATTAACTTGTGTCTGATTCCAGTGATCGACCCTGAAGTAGCTCTGAAGGCCTGCCAGGAGGTTCTCCTCAAGGTCAAGCTGCAGAACAGGGAAGTGCCTGAACAGCCTGACGACAACCAACAGCAGGAGGATCAAAAACAACAACAACAACAACAACCACAACACTACTCGGACTTAACAGAGGGCTCCAGTCCACAGTGGCACATCAGCCCGGATGCCAATTCCATCAAAGAGGAAGAGGAGGAGGACGAGGAAGATGGGAGCACTGGGAAAAAAGATGCCGTTCCTCAGCAGGATTTGCCACCTCCCACCTGCTCAGAGTCTACTCCAATGCCGCCACCATCATCGGCATCGTCGTCGAAACAGTCGTGGTTGCTGCGCCTGTTTGAGTCCAAGCTGTTTGACGTCTCCATGGCGATCTCCTACCTGTACAAGTCAAAAGAGCCGGGCGTGCAGGCCTACATCGGGAACCGCCTCTTCAGCTTCCCAGACAGCGAGGTGGACTTCTACCTGCCACAGCTGCTCAACATGTACGTGCACATGGACACGGAGGTGGGCGACGCCATCAGCCCCTACCTGGTGAGTCTTACCCATGGTTTTGTTTCTTTCCCCAAAGTCATCCCCACAAGTGTGTTGGGTTGCTAGTCGGATATTTGTCCAATATCCGCTAAAAATACAAGAATTGGATTATATCGGACTGCATCCAAAATCTCCTATATAAGCACTCCAATCGTGGTTGTATTCGACTTTGTCCGAGAGCTCCACATTCCAGACTTTGAAATGTCTCACTAGTCTGCACAGATGAAAGTCAAGGTCGCCATTTTAAAGCTGTTGTATGAATGTAGAGCAGTCATGGGCAAAAGCCCTGTTAAGGTTGCAGACTTATCAAAGTTCAAATCAATGAGTCGTGGAAGCAGGACTTTGGCTTTCACCTTTAACAAAGTCTCCTCTCCGGTTTGAGTTGCTGCGTTATTTCAGAGGATTGACAGTAGATGCGGCCCCTGGCAGATTATTTGCCCAGACACGTCGAAGCCCCTGAGTATCAGTTGCCTTGGTTCAATGTCAAACAGGGGTTGTAGACTCTGGAAGTTTTAGTTGTCGGGGATCAGTTCCCCAGATGAGGTAACTCGTAGAATGCTGAAGGGGACGGCTCGTCTGAGGCGGGCTTAACTGACTTGCAAGAATTCTGAAGGTTTTATTGGACGTTTCAGTCTACATTTCCCATGGCCTCGTCTACTTTGTCTGTGGAATAAATCCCATTTGTTCCAGTCATCAGGTGTGGCTGTGAGTCTGGGCCTGATCTTACAGACAGTGTGAGGAGCACTGAGGAGAACTATTCCTCCCTACTGTCAAAAATGCCTTGCTTTGCTGATTTGGAGATCTTCTACATTCCTTTTTTTCCCCTCTGTCTGGCAGATCCATCGCTGTGGCAGCAGCATAACGTTCTCTCTGCTGTCGGCCTGGTTGTTGGGCGCCTACTCCTCCGACATGCACATCTCCACGCAGCGTCACTCCAGAGGCACGAAGCTCCGCAAGATCATCCTGTCGGATGAACTCAAACCCGCAGCAGCTGCTTCCTCCAACGTAAACACCCCCCGCGCGCTCTCGGCGTCCGTCTCCGAGAGTCCCCTGTCCTCGCCGGCCCACCGCCGCTGTCACCGGAGGCACAACAGCAGCAACGTGGAGGCTTCCCCTTCCTTCTCCATGAGCGCCGGCAGTGGCGGCAGCGGCAGTGGCGGCAGCGGCAGTGGCGGCAGCGGCAGCGGCGCCTCGGACACCCCAGCGCCGAAGGACGCCGAGGTGTTTGCGTCACCCTCCAGGAGGACGCACCAGAGGTCCAAATCGGACGCCACCACCGTGAGCGGCGGGTCTGCCGCCGGACTTCGGCGGACCGGGAGCAATCCAAAGGTGGAGGCCGTCCACGAGGAGGTGAGGAGCAGGTTTTTGGACTTTTGCTCTTGGTGATGAGCAGGACGATTGGTTAGGAATGGAGATTAAAGGTGGAAAAAGGGTCCGCTTGTTCAAAAATAAGCTGATTTTTGCTCATTAACTGGTTTAAAAGAAGCGTAGCATTTTATTTAGCACGTGCTGCTCCCTTGAACATTCCGTCACTGTGATGGCAGAACGCCTTCTGCACAACAATATCCTTTGTTTTCTTTTCTTCATTATGTCTCACACACGGCGCTCTCCGGTCACAAACAGGTTTTGACGTTTGTTACACGTGACGATATCAGTCGGCCGCCTCACCTGTTCAAACACACCGACACACCTGAGCGGCGGCTTTCTTTCATCCACACCTCGGTGGAACGTCTCCAAATGCGGTGTGCAGCCCTTTGCCGTGTAAGCACACGCTTTTCAAAGTGTTGGATATAGAGCACAGTATTTTCTGCAGGTCTTGATGCTTTTTTTTCGTTTTGCATGCATTTGTAAAAGTGCATGGAAGGCGGTCATCTCAGGGCAGACTGGTTCTTGCGTGAGAGAATCCCAAATACAAGAAGTGAGAGTGAATTTGTGCCATGCCGTGCATTTTTGTGTGACATGGAGAGTAAGTTGTAGTGAGTGTGCAATGGTTCCTCTTGTTTTGTTTTTGACAGCCATTAGTCAAATGTGGAGCAGAGGACTTAACGTGTCCATTATTTGAAAGAAACAATCAAGTGATGGCAAAAACACTTTGGAAAATGGGGGAATTTTTTGTAGCAGTTTATCTGCGTAGATTCACAGATTAACAAGTCCAGACAACTTTTAACAGGATGGCAGACGAATGAAAACCTTGAAAAATGTTAATGAAACTACTTTGAAATCCACACTAAGCAAAGCCGGTTTATTTCCAGTGACTCAACCATAGAGGAAGTTCGCCGCCATGATGGCAGATGACAAAAATCTTTGCGCCGCAAAATGGAACGTTTAAAATGGAAACGTCATACAATCAGTCTGCACTGGTTGTGCTGGTAGTACTGGTGTTGATGTCCAGCAGAACAAAAGATCCTCTGCTCGGTTCATTCATGGGGGAAAGAGATGAAACTGGTTTCCAGTTCAGAGGAGGAGGAGGAGGAGGAGGAGGCGGCTGGAAAATATTTGTTTGGTTGAAAATGGGAGACTCACACCGGCCGGGCGTGCGACGCTGCCGAGGGCTTTTGTGTGTAGCTGCTGAACTCGGGCGTCACATTCTTGGCCGGCGGTTCGGTCACATGCACGCTTGGCGCGGCGCGATTGGCCGAGAGCCACGCTTTGGTTCCTCCCGCTGACGGAGGGAGAGCACTCCTTTCATCGTGCGGAGGGAAAAACAGACGATTAAAAAGATGAGAAGAGGGCGGAATGTTTCTCTGCGCGCCCGTTGTTTGGATCCCCCCGCAGATCATATTTTCCCATTTCGGTCGTAACGGATGAGAAATGTGCCGGAGTGGAACATTTGATGCTGCTCCGCTCCTGACCCGATAAGGAGATTTTTGTGAAAGCGGTATTTCTTCTCTAGGAGTGTGTTATCGAAGAAAGTCTGCAGGGCGAACAAAAGAGAAAGTTCATGACTGATAACAAATTGTTTTACGTTTTTTTTTCTTCCCTGCGTGAACTTTGAGACTTTTCAGCTTGGTTTTGGGCCTCTCATGTGCACTTCTACTCGTTTCTTTTGCTCAACAAAGCTGGGCAGCGCTATGAAATACTTCCACAACGTTTTAAAGCTGTATTATGATGCGCAGTTTAGCGATATATAGGGCTGGGTATCGTTTAAAACATTTCGATACCAGTACCCTTGAAATGATACCGACACCAATTGAGTACTTCATTTGATACTTTTTGTTACCTCATTCAATATTAATCTTGAGAATAGAAAGCAATCAGTTGTGCAAATTTCCGGACTCCTCCCCATTCAAAAGAGTTTTACACAAATACTTTTTGAAAGTGCTCATATTATGGTTGCAGTGATTGGCCGCGAGTAAAACCATAGAAACAGTCTTTTTTCCCCCCGGATCTGGATACAAAAACAACTGATTGCAGGTATCGTTTGACAAATGCAGGGGCGTAGTGTGATTCTTTTACAATCAAGGAAATACTAAAGATTCAGGAAATGGTGTTGAACTGGAGGGCAAATGAGGCCTTGAGTTCCTCTCTCCAGCCGATCGCCTTCCTTGAAAAGATTCCTAAAAGGTGAGAGTCGCACAACCTGAATTACCTCCAGCTACGTGAAGAATGTAAACCCAAAGCTACGATCTGAAAACTCCTCTCGACGACCCGGATCGTCCTCAGCCGGCCGAAAATAAAGAGTGAATTATCAGCCAATCACATCTGATCAAGATCGGCCGTCAGAGGTGTCAAGTAACGGAGTCCAAATACTTGGCTGCCTTACTTGAGTAGAAATGTTGTACATCTATACTTTACTGGAGTAATTATTTTTCAGCCGACTTTTTACTTCTACTCCTTCATTTTGTCCTTAATGGCATTTTTACTTGCATTACTCTTACTTTTATACTTTAAGTAATTTAGAAACCAGTGCTTTTACAATTCTGCTTGAGTTGATATTTCATCGAGGTCTTTTCAAACCGTGGTATCTATGCTTCTACCTGAGTAATGGATTCTTTTGACACCTCCGTCGGTCGCTCTGGCTCGCAAAAAGTGCCGTTCATCAACAACCAGCAGCCGCTTTGAACATCAGTTAGTCACATTCTGACATTTTAAAGCCCGGATGATTCATTCCCTGCCCACAGAACAGCAATAACGTAATCAGACGTTGATGGTTTAGGCTTGAAATGAAGCGTCAGCATCCTCTCCGCCGCCGCCGCTGTTTTCAGCTTCAAACGGTGTGTGAGGACGCTATCGAAAACGCAACGCAAGGTTCCAGAAGTTAGAAGTGGCAGCAGAAGGAAGGAAAAGGGGACAGAGGGGAAACGTGTCTGTAGGCCGACGTGCGAGACCTGTAGGTATAATGTAACGTTAGTTCAATACACTCTCAATTTTTCATGACCTACAATCACAGTTCCGCTTTCCTGAATTATTGAGTGTTTTCCCTCTCGGGCCGCTCCGCACTCCGGCCTGCTTGTGTGCAGAAACAAAAAGAGAAGTATGACGCCGGAGAGAGAGAGCGGGAGAGAGAGGGAGAGCCGCAGTGAGAAAACAGAGGCAGACATCTGACTCCTTGCTGTCCTGGTGTAGGGTTGCCGCGGTGACGGGGAGGACAGGAAGTGAGGAGGAGGAGGGATGGTTTACAGCCAGAGACTGCGGATACCGACAACAACACTGCTTATATAAGCGAGTGGGTCTTTATTCCTAAAGCAAGTAAACTCTAGTTGAAGTGCTAGAGATGCATATCTTTAGAGAAAAAAAAAACCTGCACAGACCTGATAAAGAGTAACGTTTTTTCACCCTTTTTTTTTCTTTTATGAAGCAATCACTTCAACAGCAAGAGAGGAAAATCCACGAGTGCAGCTGAACGGGAAGTCGCCGGCACATTGTTATGACATCAAACTGCCGCGTTTACACTTGACTTGCTGACGCTGGATTCTCCTGATGCGATTACAGACGCATGAACTCACCGCGGGTTTATTCCATAGAACGTGGCCGTTTTAGTGAATTAGATAAGTCTCACTTAACTCAAACCTGCCTCTTTAGCTCCCAAAGGCGTCACCGCCGGCCCCCGAACACGTTCTTTTGTTTTCTGCCTCGGAAGCCGCCAACCAGAGCCGCCCGAAACAGCTGGACGGTTAACCAGCGACCGGCCCTGCGCATTTCTCCCATCCGAGCCCATGCCTTTTAAATAAGACGGTTGTGTAACGTTTCGCGTCGGCTGGCGGCTTTCCTCACCCTGGTGCTTATGGAGAGCGGGGCAAAGGTCGTGGGCCTCCTCTTACGGCAGAGAAAAACGTGACAACAAAACACACACACACGGTTTAAAGCTCCAGCCGGCCTTTTATAGAGTGATTTTTATCTGTCCGATTCTCCGCGGCGGTTGAATCCGTTGGAGCGGTTGATCGGCATGTCGGTGTTTGCGTTGAGGAGATTGTTTTAGTCTCCTCGTCTGGGGTTTTTTGCACCCCCGCTCAGCTGTAAAGTCTGTGTTCCGTCCGTTTGTTCTGCCGTCTCGCAGAATCTGGGTCATGTAAACATCCCTGACCCTCCTCTGCCGTCTTTGATTTCCTCCCAAACCCAAATGTTTCCATGTGTCCGGCTGCACACACACACACGCTCACGCTCGTCCCCTCGCTGGCCTGCGGATGGGATTCTGGGTGGAGAGCCGGCAAGGCCTATGGAAGGAGGATTTGGATCACATGGAGCTGAAGCGTCTCAGAGAGCAGCCGCTCCGTCATGTGACGACGAGCACTCGGGAGGGGAAATTGTTTCCACAAGCTGCCGCAGAGACAGGAATGATATTGTTGTGGCGAAAGTGCTTTAAGTTTCATTACGTAAGAAGGACGTAGCTTCGACTCGCACATGAAACGCGATTAAAAAGCTGGAGGGGGAAAAAAAACCTTGATTCCACGTTAATTTCATGTTCAGTCGCAGGGAAGAAATGGGACTTTGAGGTGTTCTCGCGTCTCTGCTGCCTTGCTCAGCAGCATTGCCATCTCAGGCTGCCATTTGGCTGGTTGTCGGGGTTAATGAGGCCGCCCTCTGGTGGACAGATGGTGGCTCTGCAGTTCACTGAATTGATTTTAATGTTCTCAAAAATGGTTGCCATGCTGTGAAATCGGGGTGTCGATACCGATATTGCGGCCTTGACTATTGGATGATACGATATCGATACAATACGATACCTGCACGAATCATAGATACTTTTATTTCTTATTTTGTAGAAAAAAAACGTAGAACAATAGTCAGCAACAGTAAGTATGAGGAAAAACTGACCCATTTATTACTGTATTACATACATTTTAACCTCAAACATAAGAATATTCTACATTTGAAAAAGATAAATGATTTATTTGGTATCGGACCGATATCTAATATCGATATCGGATCGGGAGATGTACTCTTCCATCGCTGTTCTTCTGTCTTGGAAGCGTTTTGTCTGTGCTTGTGTTCTGAAAAACGCCTCCAATGTCACTTATTCGATGCAAACCCTGAGACATCCATCCCATCTCTCCGCAGCCCGAGCGTCTGCGTCCTCAGCGGGAGTTCGTCAAGTCGCTGCTGGGCATCGGGAAGCGTCTGGCCACGCTGCCCACCAAAGAGCAGAAGACCCAGCGGCTCATCTCGGAGCTGTCGCTGCTCAACCACAAGCTGCCGGCGCGCGTCTGGCTGCCCACCGCCGAGCACCAGCACCACGTCTGCCGCATCCCGCACACGCAGGCGGTGGTGCTCAACTCCAAAGACAAGGTGAGCCGCAGCCACAAAGTCGTCCCAGCTGATGTTTTCGCAGCAGCCCAGAGGCCCGAGAAACCAAAAACTCTGAGACAAAACCCCGCTTTTGTTGGTTGAGAGGAGCAGCATGGGCGTGAAACGACCCTTCAGCCGCCACTGATTCGATTAGTTGCGGGTGATGCGGATGATTATGACGTAACCAGCAGCACTCTGACAGATGAGCTGCTGCATGTGTGTGTTTACTGCTCATCTGCTGGACGGAAACGTGGGTAGATGCACGTCGGAGTCAAACTGAGGGCAGAGGCTCATCTGTTTTGATTTTCCACCTTCTTAACTTGGGTTGAAGGAGTTCATGTTATTAGATCCTCGTGTGTGTGTGTGTAGTGTTGGAGTCAAGACCGCACCAACCGAGACCAAGACATTATGGAGAGTTAGAGACCCAGACAAGACCAAGACTGTATATATTAAAGAAAAATCACTTGACATAAGTGCAACAGCAAGTTGTTTTTAAAATAATTTTCTTGAAAATGAGTCAAAAAAGCTGTCAAAGCACCGAAATGCAAAATGTTCAAGGGTCTTGAGACCAAGACCGATCTACATGTGTGCGCCAAGATAACAACCCGCTGCGTCTTCATCAGGCTCCGTACATCATCTACGTGGAGGTTCTGGAGTGCCAGAGCTTCGAGACGTCCGTCGTTCCCATCCGGATCCCCGAGACGAGGATCCGCTCGGCCCGGTCCGCAGAGAACCTGGACTGTGGCAACGCGGCCGCCGCCAACGGAGGCATCACCGGGATGACGTCGGAGCACCGGACGGGGAGCTTCTCCACCGTGCAGAATTACGACAACGACGACGAGGCCTGGGCCACCGACGACATCGGACAGCTGCAGGTGGAGGTGAGTGTCCACTTTTTAACGGCTTTTCTTGCATCTTCAATTAGAAACGAAAAAAGTCACCTTTGTGTGTTTGTGTTTGTCAGACGGAGGCTCAGACCAGCAGCAGTGACAACATCAGCCAGTTTTCCGTCGACAGCATCACAAGTCTGGAGAGCAAAGAGCCGGTGTTCATCGCCGCCGGAGACATCAGGTACACACACACACGCCCTGTACGTCTGAGCTGAAACCCTTAACACCACAATGCAACCTCAGAGCTTGACCGGTGTGGAATGTGGTGATTTCCTTCAGACGCCGGCTGTCGGAGAACCTCGCTCACACGCCCACCACCTTCAGACGAGACCCCGAGGACCCGTCCGCCGTCGCCCTCAAAGAACCCTGGCAGGAGAAAGTCAGGTAGGTTATCTACGACCTGTAACGCCCGCATCTCAGCCGCGGTTTGAATCCCGCTTTAACATCATGTGTGTGTCTGTGTGTGTGTCTGTGTGTGTGTGTAGGCGGATCAGAGAAGGGTCTCCATACGGTCACCTGCCCAACTGGAGGCTGCTGTCGGTCATCGTGAAGTGTGGAGACGACCTGAGGCAGGAGCTGCTGGCCTATCAGGTCCTGCGGCAGCTGCAGGTGCCCCATCCTTTTAAGATATTTCTCCTCAGGATTTGTTAGCAAAGTATTAGACCTTTTTTTGGGGGGGTCCTGAAACAACTTTTTTCACTTCCGATACCGATATTGCAGCCTTGACTTTTGACCGCTAGCGATATCAATCTGATACAATAACAGCACAAATCATACATGAATTACATTAATGAATCCATTAAAAACAAAAAAATTATATTTGTAAAGTGCAAAATAACCACTGCAGGTGCTGAAGCAGAGTCTGGAATGACCTGCCTTTATCAGAGATTTTAGATACAGGTCCAATTTTTTGCTGATATTGGACCGATGTCAATATCTGATCAGCACACCCCTAGCTGCCTTTGAAAGAAAAAAACGATGCCAGATGTTTGCCTTTGATGGAGAGCAAACATGGCCGAAGGAGCTGTTGAAAATATGATGCGACAGGAAACCGAGTGATCATTTCCCGGCTGTGTGTGTTTGTGCCTTCAGTCCATCTGGCAGCAGGAGCGCGTGCCGCTGTGGATCAAACCCTACAAGATCCTGGTGATGTCGTCGGACAGCGGCATGATCGAGCCCGTCCTCAACGCCGTGTCGCTGCACCAGGTCCGCAAGCAGAGCCAGCTCTCGCTGCTCGACTACTTCCTGCAGGAGCACGGCAGCTACACCACCGAGGCCTTCCTCACCGCGCAGAGGAACTTCGTGCAGAGCTGCGCCGGCTACAGCCTCATCTGCTACCTGCTGCAAGTCAAGGACCGGTGAGGCGGCGGGCAGGCGGGGCGGAGAAAATAGTTCAGAATTTTTTTGATTTATTTATCTTATTTACGGGTTTTGCAGTATTTTACAACCTATATACAGGTTAAGGTCAAATGAATATAAATAGTGACATACAGTAGGGGAAAAGAGAAAAAAAGGCTTGCTCATATACACACACACACACACACACGCACAAAATAATTATAATTTGACATACATAGCACCAGTAATGATCAAAGTCAGAAGATTACATTGATAAAAAGGGAAGCAAGGAACACATACAGCTGCTATGTAATCCTTGACAAGTAAAATAAAAATGGCCGCCACATGTTGTCAAAGGCGGCTGTGCTGAGAGATAAGTTGTGTCAATGTTGTTGTTTTTGTTTGTTTGCTTCCTGCAGACACAACGGAAACATCCTGCTGGACTCCGAAGGTCACATCATCCACATCGACTTCGGCTTCATCCTCTCCAGCTCTCCGCGTAACCTCGGCTTCGAGACGTCGGCCTTCAAGCTCACCTCCGAGTTTGTTGACGTGAGTCGCCGTGACGATAACGTTATCTTGCAGCCTCGTTCGTGTGTTTACAGCCGTGGTGGACAAAGTACTCCACTCCAGTGCTGGAGTCAACGTATTGTCTTCCAATTGTAGAGACGTGAAAATCATGAGTATCCCAAAAAGTAAATTACAGATACAGAAATGAAGTACAGTACTGGAGTAAATGTACTCAGTTACTGTCCACCACTGATGTACAGCAATGGTACTGGTTCAGCTGTCGTGGTTTTAACACGTGCGTCTTTGCAGGTGATGGGAGGTCTGGACGGCGACATGTTCATCTACTACAAGATGCTGATGCTGCAGGGGCTGATCGCTGCCAGGAAGCACATGGAGAAGGTGCTGCAGATAGTGGAGATCATGCAGCAAGGTAACACACACACACACACGCATCGGACTGCTTATATCGGAGTCCGTCTACCTGAGCATGTTATTATCGGTGGAGCTCTCTAACGCTGCCCCCCCCCCCCCCGCCCCCCCCAGGCTCCCACCTGCCCTGCTTCCACGGCTCCAGCACCATCCGCGGCCTGAAGGAGCGCTTCCACATGTCTCTGACGGAGGAGCAGCTGCAGCTGCTGGTGGAGCAGCTGGTGGACGGCTCCATGCGCTCCATCACCACCAAACTCTACGACTCCTTCCAGTACGTCACCAACGGCATCATGTGACCGCTGAACCCCCAATACACACACACACACACGCACC
>CAESWR010000391.1:399973-417597 GCA_903171835.1 Mullus surmuletus
CTGTTTGCTGAGGAGCCGCGCAGGTGTCTGCGAACGTTTGTTATGTTACAAGTGTATTTTTCCGTGGAGGGAATTCTTCGAGGCTGTTCCGGCGTGCGCGTGGGTCGCGGGGAAGCAGGGGTCCGTCCACTCCTCACAGTCGCGTGCGTTTGACGTCACATCAGCATCACTGGCGCGCTCTGCTCGGTAAGGAACGCCCCCTTTTGGAGCTTTAAAACCACAACGTGTGTGATACATATATTTTTTTAATTGAAACAATGACAAAATACAAATGATTACAATTATTATTATTATACAATTATGATTAAAGGACAGTAGTATTATAAAAGTCGGGGATAAATAGAGTTAAGAGCTAAATTTACACTTAATTACGGTGTAGTACAAATAATCGGGTTTTCTAATTGAACATTGGAGCAGAGATGGAAGAGAAAAGAGTCTCTGAATTAAAATAATAAATAACAAACAATTTTCTGGTTTGTTTTCATTGCAATTTTGTTTTTTTCTTCTTCTGTTTCTTAGGGAGGAGGCAAACATTTTGAATTCACTGGTGAACACAGAAAAGGAGGGCTTGTTATTTCTCCACTTCGCACAATGAATATGATGATTACCCCAAACTAAAATTATCTTAATAATATCTGCGTGAATATATGCAGAAATGCAGCTTGTCTCTCACACACACACACACACACACACACACACACACACACACACACACACACGCACACACCAAATACCATCACCCCCATACAATGAATTATGTGACCGGTCAGGTCATTGTTATACAGTGAATTATGTTTGTGTCCTTAGAACTTCTCTCGTGAGATTACAAGTGACAATATGGCGTGTCGTCATGGTAACACAGATCTGGGCTTCAGCCAGATAATTCACTCAAAATAAAGGCTGGCAAGGGTGAGTTGAAGTCTGCTAACGGAGGAGGCCGGCGGTCATGAATTGTTGTAATTTCCTTTGATTGTTTTTATTGATCTTTATCTCAGGAAGTCGTGCACTGCGATGCAAAGTGACCTCTCCATCAGCTGAAGGAGGAAGGAGGAAGGAGCCTGTAAACACCGTGAAACAGCTGATGATGGTGTGTGATACAAAGGGAGGGAAAATAGTGCCGGGTGATTGCCATGTCTGACTTTTTTGTGGCCAAGAATTCGTGATGCAAATGTATGACTCTTTTGAACGCATGTTGTTTTTTGGAGTAAAACTCTTTATCCGTGTGACTCCAGCAACTAGATGGAACTACTTTCTGCAACACAGAACCCAGGCTCAGATCAAAAGTCACTGCTGATGAACCACACTGATGGTGAGGAGCTCATACAACTTCATGTCCAAAAATCCCAACTATCCCTTTAAAACCACTGGAGCGGCTCCTCCCCCGACCCAGTGGTGTCCTCCTGCAGGGCTTCACGCCTCCTCGGATCTGTCATGAATGCAGTCCTGGCTAAGTTTAATGAGATGAACATCAATAGCTATATTATGCATTAGTTTCATTTAGACCTCCAAAGTTACCCAAGGAAGCACAGAGTCAGTGAGAAGTCAGCTGGGTCTCAGTGACCCAATCTGCCAAAAAGACCACTTATTTGCTCAACAAGCAATTAAGTGGGACTGAAGATAATGAAGATCTTTGAATTTTTGAAACAAGTGCAGCAGCATCTAGAAACCCCAGTGTCTGATTTTCATCTCCATTCACTTTGTTACGGTGTCACCTTTGTAATGTTGGCATCAAAAGACAGGCTAACACTTTATATCAAGGTACCATAATAAGTGTTAATTAATGCTTAATATGCATCTATTAACAGTTGATAAGCATGAGGAATTATAACACTCATGAACATGAATAGGACTTTTTTAAGTTCAAAGTTTAAGTAAAATGTTCTTATCAGCAAAGTAATTGTATTATTATGCTTTAACTAACACTTTACATAACCCTATTGTTTATAAGCATCTTATAAGGCCTTCTAAGTGCTTATAAATAGTTAATTGATGCTTATTAAGCATTCATAAACAGTTATTATAACCTTAATGTAAAGTGTTACCAAACAGATATAACACTTCTACACAGGAATGTTCACATGTTTCCAGACAGTTCTTTGGTTGTAAAATGGATGAATGCTGGTTCGAATCTTGATGATCATCAAATCTGTCTCGAATTGAACCAAGGACGTCTGCGATGGTGACGTCCTTTCGCAGAAACAGATGTTTTCCTCACCGAGTGGACAGAGGACGGAGGCCCCGCCCCCAACTCCGAGGAGGCCCAGCACAGTCAGGGGTCTGATGACACCAAGGAAGACGACGTGTCCCAGAGCTGCTCCAACCCGAGCCGCTGTCGGTGGTGAGAGAGGGACGCTGGGATGCCGTCCATCAACTCACCACTTGATGGCACAAGTCCACACACTGCAGCTTCAAAGGTCTCGCACAAGCAAAGACATCCAGCGCTTGTTCATGTAGCACAAGTGTGTGTCTGATGGCCAGCAGGGGGCAGCAGCTCTAGTGCTTTCAAGTGTTTTAAAAGAACAACTATTTCCCTCATGAATTATTTTACATGCATTGAACATTTATTGCACAAGGTCACATTCAGATTTGCACATATACAAATGTTGTCCATGACTTCACATTGCTCGACACAGGTCCACAAATATACTGCAACAATAGGAGCCAAAATATGAATGTGTCAGTTTTAATCTGTGACTTGTGAAATATGATCGCTGCACCTGTAATTAAGAATTTGTGAATGTGTAAATGTTGTGTTGTATTTGTTGGGAGAAATCTACAAATCTACAAGTGCACAAAAAAATCTACAAGTACACAACTTATACCGTGATACGCATACACAATCACTGTACGCAACTACAAATTCCATGTTACAGGTACTCACAACTTTTGCACTAAAAATACCTCCATAGGGTGTAGTCTAGGTGATACGCAGCCGTATCGCAACTAGAAAACGTCCCCAATTACCGTACAACCTCTACAAAATGCGCAACGATACAGGCGCATCTCACTAAAACTAGAATATCATGGAAAAGTCCATTTCAAGTAGTTCAAGTCCAAAATCCCCAACCAAGTATTCTCCAACATTTCCATATTGAAAATACTTTCAAAATGTGTCTTTTCTAATATTCAGATTTTCATTCAATGTACGCCGCACTCGTTGTAATGAGAAGAAATCTACTAAATTAAGACATGAAATGTTTCATTCTGTGTCATAGATAATGTATCAGTTTCACTTTTGTGTCTTGAATTACTGACATAAATTAACGTTTCTATGATATTCTAATTTGTTGAGATGCTCCTTTACGTATCAACGCAGTTTGGTGACTTTACAAAGTGGGCACTTATGGACCAGAGGGGCTTCTCTCAACAGTGACCGGGACCCGTCGTAACTGTTAAGGAAGGAAAGAAGGAGAGAGGAAGGAGAGAGGAAGGAGAGAGGAAGGAAGAAGAGGACGAAGGAAATCCTCCCTTCCTCCTTCCTGCCTCCCACTTCTCCTCCCTTCCCTCTTTCCTCCCTCTAATCCTTCCTTCAATTCAAATAACTTTATTTGTCCCCAAGGGTCATAAACGTGGCTTTCTTTCTTCCTTATTCCCTCTCTCTCTCTTCCCTCCTTCTTTACCTCCCTCTCTCCCTTCGTCTCCCCCCATTCAGTCCCTCCCTCTCTTCCTTCCCTCTCCCTGGCTTTGATTAGGTTTTCATTTATCACCAGATGATTTGTTTAGATTTTGAGGGGTTTTCTGAAGGAGAGCTTCAGAAAACATCAGAGTTCCAGATGTTTAGTTGAGTTGATCTGCTTTTCCTGTGTTCACTACTAAACCTACTTTTTTTTTCTTAGTGACTTCTCTCTTCTTTATGCATTCTTGTTTTTCCACTCATCTCACTGAGTTTCTCCAAATGTTCACAGATCAGTATCTCTATCTCTACATACAGGTATATCTGGAACACTGATGTTTTTTTTTTTCTCACCGTCGTGTTTCTTCAGCCTGCAGCCGCTCCTCCAAACCAGCGCTTCACTAAACGTACAAACATATTCAGAGACAAAGGGAACAATTTGTGCATTTTGACAAAATGCAACGCTGCTTTAACTGCTGAGCGCTTGTCCTGAGGTGAGCAACCCCAAGCACATCCTGTAAATCAGTGTTTCTCCACCACCGTGGACACCTAGTGGTCCGTGGTGTAATTGCAAGGGGTCAATGAAAACAAAGATAAAAAAATCTGCAGGTCCAGGACTCCAAAAAGGTTGAGAACCACTGCTATAAATAACAACCCGGATTCGTCGGCCCTCAATGTTTGATGTTTACGATCAGGGCTTTTACTGCGTTGCTCCTGATGGAGATGCTTCAAAACATGTTTGTGGAACAGGAAGCAGGGCGGCGACTCACAGGATGACTAGAGAGGAAGCAGAGAGAGAGAAGTGCTGATGACAGCTGATGCATCTTCTGCTCCGCTGCCTCGAGGAAGTTCATGATCTCCTGTGACCTTTAATTGTCTTACAGACCACACTTTGCTTTTTTTATCTGGTGAACCATGCACGCACTCACGCACACACACACACAGGCGACTCCTGGTTTGAAATCCACACTAGCTTCACTGTGTAGCAGAGGTCACATGACTGGCCATGGGTCTTGGTGAGCTTTCCACACAATAAACCTGGATTTTTCCCTCCATCTTTAACCCTGAGGCTCTGTTTAAATGTGTGTTACACTTACACCACTTACTTAGTGCATACCGAAAACATTTTCATTTTGTTGATGATGCCACCATGGTTTTAGACAGGGGGGGGGGGATTTGACCAATTTTCAATATACAACCTACAAAGTAGTATTTTTTTGTGTTGACTTATTACAGCCTGGGATTTGTCAATGATCAGCAACAACATTGAAATGTATGCATTATTATTTTTTGCAATTAGAAGTCAGAAACAACATGCACATCCTAATATCCTTACTAGGTATGAGCGCTGGACATAGAAAAGGCCACATGTAGAAAACAGTACAGTACTGCAAGCGTCTGAGGAAGAGCCACTCTGGCTCCAAACGTTATGCGACAATAAATGCACTTTTATTTGTGGGAGCTGATTTGATGTGCGGACATTTCTGTTATTATTTTTTTGCATGCATGTTTTTTCTCTTTGTGCCAAAAGCCAAGATTGGCACCCAGAAATAATAAAATGCTCGTATTATGCATTCACGTTAGCCAGATCAAAAATTGCAGTTTGAATGGGTTTCAAGTGTGCACATAACGCACATAACATTCCCAATGTAACAATGGATCGTTCCTGGAGGAACTGAGCTGGACAAAACAAGTAAAAGTACACAATCTTAGCAAAATTCATGGCATTTGCATGAACACACACCAAGTCATCATAAAAAAAAACCAAAATGTGTGTAATATGAGCTCAACATCCCCTGAGGGTTAAGATATAAACTTTGCAACTCCCCTTTAATCTACAAGTGTAGCCAATGAAAGAGGGACTCCAACATGTAGACAAATATCAAAATAGTTGATTTTATTTATAATGTATTAAAGTTATAAACACGTCAGGCAGTGGTTTTACACATCACCATACAGACATGGGAACCAATCTGGTGGATCATCTCCCAAAACTGGATACAGTACAGTGATAATCCTTTCTTCAGTCACTCGCTACTTTTTCCTTCATTGAGACAAATAAAAACTATGAGACAATCGTTGGTTTTTCAACAAACCTAAGCCGACCAAACCGTGGTCTGGATGTCCTGTAGCGACGCGCAGCCCTGCAGGTGCTCGTCAGTGAAATGTCAGACTTTCTTGGCAAACGTGTTAGAACATCAGGTTCAATACGGTTAAATTACTTCAAAATAGACGCACTTTCATCCTTCATCTTCACAAGATCCTTCCACACACACAGAAGTTCAGAGGCCTCGCGCCCGGCCGAGCTCTGGATGCAGATTCTGACCCTCAATCAGGTCCGAGGAAACTCTGCAGAGGTGTTGACAAGACTTTAAAGGTCTCAGCGTGCTTCAAACAAAGAGCCTCTTACGCCACCTGAAGGCAACTTGGAGTCACTTCACCCGCCTCCCTGTCAATTATACCCCCTTCCTTGTCAATCACCCGCTCTCCCGTCAATCAACCACACACTCCCTGTCACCCCCCGTCAATCACACAACCCCCCGTCAATCAACCACACCCTCCCTGTCACCCCGTCAATCACACAACCCCCCGTCAATCAACCACACCCTCCCTGTCAATCGCACACCCCCGTCAATCAACCACACCCTCCCCGTCACCCACCCGTCAATCAACCACACCCTCCCTGTCACCCCCCCATCAATCACACAACCCCGTCAATCAACCACACCCTCCCTGTCAATCATCCCCCCCATCAATCAACCACACCCTCCCTGTCAATCACACACCCCCGTCAATCAATCACACCCCCCCTGCCAATCACACCCAGCCAGACTGTCCATTACACCCCCCCTCCCATCAATCACACTCCCCTTCATTGTCAATCAGACCCTCCCTCCCCTGTCAATCAAACCCGCCAGCCTGTCAATCACACCCTCCCTCCCGTCAATCACACGCTCCCTCCCCTGTCAATCACTCCCTCCCTCCCTGCCAATTCCTCCCTCAGTAACCATTGGCTCGGGCTGAACAGAGTCGGCATCATTTGAAAACCTCTTCAGTTGCGAGCAGACCAACAGCGTGAGAGCTTCCTCCCTGTCGAGCATGTTGGACCGTTTTAGAACACCTTTAGCTGCAACTTAACCTCAACAGCATCTCCCTGAAGCACGCTGAGACCTTCACAATGGCGGTCGAGCTCTGATACGTATCGTTTTACACAAGCCGTAGTAAGTGAGACCTCTGGAAGTTCAACTAGCCAGTGGGAGGACTGCATGAGCGACTGCAGCTCCGATCCAGGAGCATGGTTTTAGTAGTGGAGCCCCTCCGGCCGGCAACACTGTTGGAAAATTTCAGTCAGGCTAAAACGATGCAGACCTTCTATGGGACTATTAAAATACCACTTATTAAGTTTTTTAGGGGACAAAATAATATGTCTTTAGTTAATTCAAAAAAAGTGTCTACATCTGACTGTGGCATGATTTTCAGGCATGATTTGCTCCAAACATTCTCCCTGTGAAGAACTCTTTGAGACACTGAGACCAAAATGTCGGAATTCCAGGACGAAGCAGAAGCAGGACTAATAGCAGCGCTGGATTAGGATTAGTGCTGGCGGGGAAGCCGCTGTCTTCTGCAGTTATTTCTCTGGATCAGTGCCGACAATGTTTATCATCTTTAACGTCACCCATTATGACTCTTCCTCATATAAGGACTTTGTACAGCTAAAATGGCGTTTGATACAACCAAAACTTACACATTTCCTTTGCAAGCAACTCTGCTTCAGTTTTTGTTTCAGGGAGGTCAATGGCAACATGATCTGAGGAGTTGGATCAGAACCCAAATCCATCTCTGATGTCTTGCAACACCAAAATAGTTTTTCCTTCTTGAGTTTGCAGAGTTGATCACTCTGCTGCTGCAGCGTCACTGATACGACACAAGACGCTTCCTGTGAACAAGTCAAATGATTTTCTGCAATTAAACAGCTGCTGCAAACGGCCGTTTGTGAGATGATCTCTACATTTAGCGAGTAATTTAAAGGAATAAAAAAATACACCAACTAAAATGGGCCCAGAAAGCAAGGCACGTTGCCATTCGCTGTATATAAACAGTGTGTGTTTTAGGGTGGAATTTACGTTTCGAATAAAGTTCGAACTCTGAAGTCCAGGCAGCCACTGAACTTTCCCATCCTGAAGCAGCACCCGGATCTCCAAGCCTCCTGACAAACTTTGCCTGGGTGTCACAACGACTCGATTTACGCCTCGCGCTTCCAGAACCTTCACGCTGGACAGAATTCTTTGGTGTGAGAAGGTGTTCCTCCAAGTAAGGCTCTCCGCCGTCTTCAACACCCCCCGTGTTGTGCGAGTCTGGATCAGTCTCTCAGCTCCAGCTGACATCGTACCGCGTCCAGCCCTCGGGTGGAGCAAGGAACACCCTCCGACCCCGGTGCAGGAAGCTGACCACGCCCCTGTAACCTGTGCGCGGGACTCCGGACTTCAGGTCATCCATCACCCCCAGATTCCGAGCAAAGACTTTAAAACTATCCCGGCTGGAGTACTGCACTCGGTACGGACCGGGTCCTTTTAAACCGCTGCCCTGCTGTAGGTCCTCGATCTTCACCAGCGGGGCGCTGTAAACCTCTTTGATAAACTTTTCATCATATTTCTCCTTCAACAGATAAGACAAATCCTGTTTGGTAAAAGGCACAAACTCAGTGTTTAGCTTAATGTAGCGCAAGTACTGGTCGAAGAACTGACCCAAGCTAACGCCTTTTCGGCCAAAGGTCATCGTCCGAGAGATTTCAGGCCGGATGCAGGAGCGGTCCTTGCGCTGCTCCGGCTGACGCATCCAGTCGTCCCAGAAGGCCGAGGGCCACTTGGGTTCCAGTTCGTCCCACATCTCCTTCAGCAGCATCCATCCCAGTCCGGGGAAGAAGTCTGTCCTGTGAAGGAGCTCGGTCTTGGATGGATCCACCAGGGCGTCTCTGCCGTTGTCGTTCCAGGCGGAAACGCACCACAGGGATGGGTCGTCACGCAGGATCGGGTACATGGCTCGGAAGTACTCAAAGAAGTCTGGTGCCACCTGGACGAAAAAAAGGACACAAAGTCAGTCAGCACGGCGGCCCTGGAGAGTCCACACAGGAGAAGTCAGAGCTGCACACACACACACACACACACTCACGGTTACAGATCACATCTTTGCTTTACTGCTTGCTTTGAGCAAAAACCATCTCATCTTTTCTTCCAAATCTGCTCACTCTTGTCATTCATTGTAGCTTCAGCACAGCTCTGTGTAACATCACAGGCTGCTGGAGGACACCTGACCATGAAGGCAAGCTTCTCAAGGTAAACTTCTCACAATCTAATCAGGTTTAATATCATCATATCACCCAATACTACAACGTTGCCTTGATGGTCCATGTCAGCTTTGAGGCAGCACAGAAAGATGAGAGTGGTGGACTTGAGATCTAATCATAGTTTTCAGTTTGGAGGCGGGGCTTTAGCCTGGACACATGGTCAGTAGAGCGGCAGACCACCACTCACGCTCACACCTGCAGCTGCTCTGGAGTCACTACTAGGGCCCGACTGATTGATTGGACGGTGGATTTAAATCGGATGATTATAGCACATTTCATAACAATCAACATTGGACAGAATTTTGCAGATTAAACGCTGATGATTTTCATAAAACAGTGCGGGCATTAACGCTAACTGTAATCACTCCCCAGCACAGTCATACACTGCAGGAGCCAAAGGGTCTACAGGAGAGCAGCTATCGCAAGCCGATTGCAAATAATCTATATCGGTCGGGCCCTAATGTGTCTGCTCTGTGTAGGCAGACTGGATGACTGACAGGAGGGTTCACTCCATTCATTTTCTATGGAACCAACGCGCCCAGGTGCTGAGACTGATGCAACATGCATTCAAATGGCAATATGTTGAGGCCGGCAAAATTATCGGGTTCGTGGTCATTTATTGTGTGATTTATTGATTATTGTGGCAGGCGTAGGTCTGTAGGAGGAAGCAGGAGCAGCTGAGAAACTCCGTATTGAGGGGCAGCACTGCCAACCACCACCAACATCTACAAAACCCCACTGATGATCTGACCACCTCTTCAAACTACCCCCGAGCCGATCACCTTAGGGTTTCCTACTTTCTTCTCACAGTACTGCTCATTTTTGTCTGTCAACATATTGTAGGTTTCGTGTTCTCAGGCCTTGATGCAGAGACTGCAAAATAAGTTAATTATGTCTTACAAATAAATGATCTTTCAACTGAAACAATGCCAAAGAGAACGTTTCGAAGAGATTAGCTGAAACAAACATGAGGAAAGAGTCTTTGTGAAGAGTGAAGCAGCTGAGAACCCTCAGACTGGAAGTTTCCACCCTCACCGGCAGAGTGGCTGCTGATTTACGGGGAACACTTTCAGCCTCGAGCTGCTGAGACAATCAAAGTTACTCTGAATTTCCTGTAACTTGTTTCCTGCTGCTGAGGCACTTTTAACCAGCCACATGTTCACTAGTGGTTTTATATCCACTTCCACAGCTGGAGAAAGGACTTTCCTGTATTCATTGACAATATATTTGCTACATGTCATCAGAGATAATCCAGTAATTGGTTCAATGTGCATCATGAGTCACTGGGAGACTGCTCTCTCAAATTTCAGTGTTTTAGATTTTGAGAAGAGGTTTCTGCTGTGTGTTGTGACATACTGTAGTGGACCATGGCTCTGCTCAGAAATCATGTTCAGATAAACAGCTGCAGGATCGGGCAGTTACTATAGCGACAGAACAAAAAGGTTCGGCACATTTTCAGACGATCACCTCCGCTCATTTGAATGTGAGCCACATCTCATGACTCTACGGGCTAGCTAGGCTCTCCGATGCTGCCGCAGCTACCAGTGAGGCGATAATCACAAACATATGCCCAGCTACAGGCGCGGCTAACGCTAACAGAGCTCCACTTTGTTTCCACTCTGCAGGAGTTCAGGAGTTACCAAACACTGCTGGATGGTGGAGACCGTTTTAGGTCTAGGACGTGTAGAATACTTTGGCAATGGTGATGCACACGTCACACTGTGTGAAATAACCACAATGACTCACGCTTCACATTCAGATTGGTTTTTTGTATTTTATGGGGCTACACGTTTACCTACAGATAGATGTCCAGGTCCACGTCCACATTTTTTACGTTGTTTTGACCATTTCGGGGGTCAAAATCACCCAGAAATATTTGATAGTTGATATGCATCTTTCAGTCTGAAGCCGATTAACAAGACTGACTAATTTACAGTTGGAAAAAATATTAATATATTTTACAGTAGTCTTTTGAAAGGAGACACCTTTTGTCCCCAGGAACTAATAAGAGAGTTTGCTCTAAAAATATGTCACTGCCGAAAAAATAAGAATGCCTCAAATTCAATGTTGCTGCTAATCATTGACCATCTGAGGCTCTAATAATAAGAAGCAGAAGAAGAAAAAGAAAAAGAAGAAAAAGAAGACGAAAAAATCTTCCTTGAATTTCATTTCATTGAAAACTATTTGAGATTTTGTATTTTTTTCTACTAAAACACTATGTAAACAAATATTTAAATCAAATAATCAATATTTGATTTATATATTTAAGGCTGAAGTTGATAAAAAGACTCATTTAGAATGGAAAAAATATTACTATATATTGTTTTTACAGCAGTTTTTGGGGAGGGGACGATTGAGAAAGTTTTTTTAACGAACTCTTTAAGGTCAAGTGTACAATTTTAATCAATGTATATCTATCCAGACTGTTCACCTTATCACAGCATTGGAGCTGGCTACTGAGGGACACAGCCGAGCCTGGATCTGCCAATTGCTCACTTATTTATTTGTCTTTTTCACGCATCCACCGTGCCGTGCAGCCAATCACAGGACCACATGGGGAGAGACGACCAGTCTCACACCCACACCTGTGGGCAGTCTGAAGTCTCCTGCTAACCAAACTCCACAGATGCTTTTGATCTGTGGGAGGAAGCAGTTTGAAGTTTGGAATGTAGGACGTGCTGATGGAAGGGCTGGAGGAGTCAGTGAGGTGGGCTTACAAAAAAACGAAACAGCGGGTGTCATCAGGTCTGGAATCACCTGACCTCCAACTACGAACAATGATAAGGTGACTGCATGTCTCCTTGAGCCACTGGTGTCCATCAGCACTAGAAATGGATCCAACAGCGGATTTTCAGAACCATCAACCAAGATTTTGCTTCCAACGCTTCTCAATCGTGTTTTACTGAGCTCAGCCATTTGAATAGAGCGTTGTTTGAGAGTCTCTGAGAGGTGATTTCTCTCATGTGTGTCTGCAGATCGACCGACGGTGGGTAAGAGCCAAACTTCAGTTCCTACGACATGATGAGTGGAAATTAAAAGCAGCACCCAGGACCACCACTACGTGTTCAGCTATGTAGCTGGCAAAGGCACTGCATGGAAAAGCACCATAAAGCTGGGCACACATGCACACGCACACACACACACAACTGCTTCAGGCCAGGGTTTGCAAGAAGTTTGTCTCACAACTAATAATTTTGAGTTGGGCGGAATCTCCGTCTTGCAGTCTTGTGCCATTTCTTCACTGAAATGAGGAAGTGGGAACTTTGTGAAGACAGCAGATCTTGAGGAAAAACTTGAAGCGTTGCTGCAACAAAACAGCAGCCTCTTGGACGTTCCTCATGTACACTTCGTATTTGTGTTTCGGGGACTTCTTATTTGGGGGTAGTCGACATGAAAATACTCAACTCCACACTTCTATGAATGATGGCTCTGGTTGTCCCTGGAATGTGTGTATGTGCTAAAATGTTCAGAGTTCTTGACGTTATTTACAACTTGCCGTCTATTGAATCAATCACACTCACCTCCAGATCGTCCTCCACGATGACCACGGTCGACTGAGAGAAGGTGTTGAACACTTGGTTGAGGGCCCAGCGGTAATGTCTTGCGATTTTGTAGTAGCCCTGGAACTTCCTGTGCTCGGGCCGTGCTCTGATGTCCGACAAATCCGGTTGGCTTATGTGTGTGACTTGTTGCCCGTATGAGCCAATCACACGGGCCGTTTCGGCGTGGCCACAATCCTGGCTCACAATAATTGGATAGAGCTCCGGCGAGGGGCGGTACTGGATCAGTCTGTCCAGGCTGCGCTTCACGGTCACCCTGTCGCATGCGATTACAAGAATAGGAATGACCACATCTGGACTGGCAGAAGTGGTGGACAACGTGTTGCTCTCAACGTCCTCCTTCACGACATCGGCGTGGTGCTTCGACGAGGCCTCCGTGGGGGCAGGTTTCAGTGTGTGTTTTACACTTTGTTCATCCACACTCTCCTTGGCAGGAAGTGGAGGTTTGGGCTGCTGGTGGGCGACCTCCGATTGGCCTTTTTTTGAATCGTCGGTTTCTCTTTTCCCGAGGTCCTTCTGGCGAGCCCACACTGCCCTGTGACTCTCAATCTGCTTCAGGAGCTTTTTCTGAGTCTCCAGTTGGACTTCCACCTCCTCCGCCAGGCGGATCACCTCCCCGGCCAGGTTGATCCGGCTCCCTTTGCCTACGCCCACACCCCACTCCTCCTTGCCTCCGGGCTCAGCTCCGCCCCCTTCTCCGATGCGGCCGATCGGAGGGCGACCCCAAAGGTAAAGTAGAAGCAAAGCGTTCCAGGCGACAAACAGAAAAGCACCACATAATATAAGAGAGCCTTTCTTCCGAACCATGGCCTAAAGACAGTCAGAGGGGATAGGGTTGTGGAGAAGGATAAAGGTAGGGATCACGTGTCGGAGCTACAGACACAATCCAGCAGCCCCAGGTGGAAATGTGGGATGGGCAGCTGAAATCCGATCACATTATTTTGAATTTGAGAGTCATCCCGTCTTTTGGTGAAGGGGTCGTCAAAAGGAGGGTCGGCCAATTTAAAATCGATTCACAGGCTCTGATTGTGGCATGCATAAACTCCATGAATCCCCATCGAGGCCGGGCGATGAGCCAACACGGGACTTGGACGTTCAGCACAAGTGCAGATGAAAGAAAGAAGGGGAAAGGAGGGTGACTCTGGGCTGAGGGAATGTGACTCCGTGGATGTTATCCTTTGGCCATCATCCTGAAAACAGAGCAGCAAAAACAAACAATCAGCACAATGAATGCAGGTCCTCTGGAAATCCAATAAAAAGGAAGAAATCCAAGTCCCCTTTGTAATAGTGACCAGACACTGATCTACATCATTCACATTAAAGCGCAGCCATGGCTCGTGTGATACTGGCACCACGGAGGAGAAACACTGGTCAGTTCTTATTGAAAACAAAAAGATGTGATATTTCACAAATGCGAAATCAATCTGGAGGATTTCTCGGCTCTGACACAACTGTCACAGCACGCTGCAGCTAACAAACATGCAGATGGGCATTGCTACCCTCATGTTAATGGACATGATATGTTGGAGCAGAGGTGGGCAAACCAAGGCCTGGGGGCCACATGTTGCCCGATAGACTATTTAATCCAACCCACGGAGCCTTCACAAAAAAAGAATCCTTACAGAGCTTTATCTACTGTCTCTGGTGGGGCCAATTTACAGGCTCTTCAAAATATTTTCCCGACAACATTCTAGGAGTGTCCTGACACAACTTTTTCACTTCCGATACGACACAGATATGGCAGGGAAAGATGGGGATGTGACATGGTGTTTGTGGAGGCTTCACAACCCAGAGCAGTCGGTCAGTCTATCTAGGAGATCCAGAAGGGCCGGCAGGACTTCCTGATTTTCCTCATGTGACATTCAACCTTTAACTAAACAGCGTGATTCATGTCATAGTCGGGGAGGGGGTTTCCTGTTGGGCCCTTCACCTCCTCATCCATTTCTCGCTGATCATGAGAATTCTTGTCAGAGGCGGTGCTTGTTTTTGTCCTCACCCTGGGGAACTTTAGAACAACTGAGATTGCTTGAGTCAACATGGTTCAACGCTTTCCCTCGAAGCCAAACCTGGGACATCAGCATGACTCCTTTCTTTCTACCATCAACTTCAATGGAATCTAACTCATGACAACACCAGAGCTCTAAGGACAGAGCCGGGCATTTTTAAAGAGTGACACTAATACCGCCCTTCTTCTGTGCTGCTGATGACGGTTCTTTGATGGAATAACAGTCTAAAGGGCCATCCACACGAACTATAACAATAAAAAAAAAAATTATACCGATGGTAGCATCCACACTGATGAACGATATCACTGTGTTGCTAGGTTACGCAAAGCACATCCTGCGTGCATCTCCCGCAATCTCTGTTTATAAAACACCACTTATCCCAAGGGAGAGACAGTTGATCGGGTGGCGCCATGGTGGTTCAGCATGGTCGGCAGAGGATCGGCTTGGTGCCGCGGCCAATGGGGCATTTGCCCACATTGCCCTGTGGCCAGTCCGTCACTGTCTGTGAGTTACTCAGTGACATGTTAAATGTCTCAACATGTCATTTTGGATGGATTTTGATGGCTGTCAGTATTTCTATCGTTCATCAAATCATGTGTTGTTGGAATGACAATTAAGTTTCCTTGAATCCGATGGTAGATCTATGGTAGGTCCATGGTATGTCTATGGTTGGTACAAGTTGGGTCAATGATTGCCCACATTAGGTCTGTGGCTTATGGCAAGTCTATGCTTCAACTATGGTTGGAGCCGAGCAGCTGATGTCAGCCTGATTCAATGCCTTATCACCACTAGATGGGTTTTAGTAAGTGTTGATGTGCTCATTTTATAGCAACGTCCCAATTGTCATCTGATGTTTACGTGCCACAATTTACTTTGAAGATTTGGTTGTGTAAGGCTATTATACTATACTCCATTTAAGGTTATCATATCATACTCCATATTTAACTCTTGTTTGAAGTTATGTGCACCATTTTCTCCAGTGTTTATGTTAGCCGTGTGTTCCCGAGCAGGGTGTGGGAGTGCACCCAGGAAGCGAGGGGCCACTACAAGTTACGGCAATCAGCTGCGTTGGGAGATATCTCCAACGAAGATGAAGACAACCTTGGGCCCCTTGGAGAAAGACACCTCACATTCACAATGCATGACGTGATCAGTGTGTGCATAAAAAAGCTGGGTCAGGGAGAGATAGGTGTAGTTAGACTTCGTGAACCAACTCTGACTGTTGTCAGTTAGGGGAGCGAAGCACAGACCCAGAGCTCTGTCATTTTTCTCAACTCTCTGCGAAAAAACATTTGAAGATCATCTACGGCTTCAGACTCCAAATCAACGAATGCGCATGGGGGGATCGACACATAGCAACTGAGCAGCATGATCCAACCCAACAGTTGACATCATCATACATACATACATACATATGCATCACTCAATAAATCACAAGTCATGTGGTTGATTGGCATTATGTCATTTGATCAGATCACTTGATTTCTCCCTCTTCTGTGTAGCTATGAAATCAACCTCTGGCGTTTTAGCCGAATTCTTTGCGCTTCTTTAAAAAAGGGTAAATGTGAGTTGGGATTAGCGTTAGTTACAGGATGATGTCAAACATTAATGGCCTGGCCATTAACGACACCCACAGCACTGATCAATTCTCCACACAGTGGGAATTTAATGGAAGATTCGTGTAGTTGATTACACCGAGGCCAAAAGAAAAACAAGGCTGACAGTAATTAATCAGGCACTAATGCAATGAACCACCCTGGGATGCTTCCAAAAACCTCACACTGCTGCAGAGACGACCAAAACCTTGATAATGTGGTCAGTAGTCAAAGTCCAACTTACTTCCCATGAGCAAACAAGCTTCCACTCCAAAGTTGAACATGTTCCTATGTTTAATGGAACAACTTCCAGGGTATCGCGGGTGTTCTGGCGGGTGAAGTGGCGATGAAGACGCTCACAATCACGCCTCCACAAGCACTCCTCAGCATTAGAGAAGCTAAGCCAATTAGCACTGATAAATATAGGCCGCTACTGAATAATCCTGAGAGGAAGAATGTTGGAACGAAGGGAACAAACATTCCCAAAGACCAGGATCAACTCTGGACTCGCTGCTTTTATCATGTCAGACTTGTTTATCTCCACGTTAGCGTCAGCTAATAAATAAACAATCCCCCGCCCACCATGATGTCCAGCACAGCTGTTCCACCCGACACACACGCGCACACACACGCGCACACACACACGCACACACAGAGCTGTGAGGAGAGGCCGGCGTGTGCAGTCAGAGCCACGCAGACCTGAAACTCTGCAGCTGGACGCCAACTTCACACAACTCTCCTTTTGTGCGTCGATGACAAATGATGAGCACGGAACATTTCAATAATAAATGTGATTTCACAGGCTGGATTAGCAAAAAAGAGTCACATGTTTTTCAGAGGAAGTTTCATATAAAAGAAGCAATGATTCACACTTATTTCTAACAGTCTCCGTCAGTGCTTTTGTCTGCCCTCGTCACACCTGTTGAATGAAATAAAGTCTGTCTCCGTCTCGGTTTTAAATAAAAACATCAAGTCATTTGACCAAATTCAGGTGAGACTTTTTCCAAAACAAAAGCCTTGTTAACAGTTACTTGTGTGGATGTTGCAGGAGTACTGGAACAAACTGACGGCTCAGTGGTCTCCTGTTTGTACAGCGCAACAATCCAAAGGCCAAAGTCGAGGCTCGAGGCTCGAGTCACTGCTGAAACCTGGAGACACCGGCACCACATTAACGGACACATGCAAGCATGAACGAGCAACTAAGAACACAAGATGACTCTCAGCCGCACACACACACACACACACACACACACACACACACACACACACACAGGCAGCAGTGAGCACTACAGCAAGAGGCAGCAAAGTGAAGCAGACAGAAGGTGAGACAGTTGAGGAGCAAAAACCAGTGAGACCAGACGTTACCTGACTGCACCACACACACACACACACACTTCTCTCTGGACACGTTCAGGATCCAGCTTTGCAGACAAGAAGAGTGACTGTGAACAAGGGAGCGAGGATGGGCAGAGGCGGGGGAACACACACACACACACACACACACAC
>CAESWR010000393.1:9812-48269 GCA_903171835.1 Mullus surmuletus
CCACGTAGGTGATTGTGTTTGTGTCGATGGCTGATTTGTGCCCGATCTGTGCACGGTTGTCAAATAGTGACAGTCACCAACAGGCTGGACCGGCCATCGGGCAAACATTGTCCCGGTGGGTCGGTGGGCCGGTGGGCCGGTGGCTCAGTGGGTGAGTGGGTTGGTGGGCCGGTGGCTCAGGAGAAAAAACACTTGCGGTGCAGTCGTTTGTGTCGCATCCAACGCAGCGCTGTTTCCCCTACGTTCATCATCGCGTGTAACGCGATGTGACCCCCCCATGTTACAAGCACCCCCCCCGGGCGGTCCGACGTTGCAAGCGGCCCCCCCCGCCCCCCCAACTGAGCGAGCCGGTCCGATCGTAAATTCCCCGAGCCACTTCCTTGTTCCAGTCCAGCATTGGTCACCAAACATCGGCACACAGTGTTGCCAACAGACCAAAGTGCCGCTCACGCAAGAATCTGGATTTACGCACATTTCCACTGCACCTCCGAAGCTGCCGTGGCAGACGCAAGAATCGACGCACTTTTCAGGATTGATACATCCCACCGTGAGCTCAGATCCTTGCGTACGCACGTTTTTCTTGCGTAAACGGCGTTGATACATGAGGCCCCAGGAGATTGTTGGCTTCAGGCAGCAAGGCAGAGCTGGCCTAGGATGGAGAGCAGCGCCGAAGAGATGGTCTAAAGCCACCAAGAAGGAGAGGAAAGATCTTGTAATCTCTGAAGTTGTCAGAATGGAGCAGGAAAGCTACAAGATCATAGCAGTGAGCCAGCAACAACAGGGCAGATGGACCACTTGGGAGGCCGTGACCAATAGGACCATCACATGGGCCGACATGTGGAGAACACGCCAAGCGAGACTCAGCTTCCTGATTAGGGCCACCTATGACACACTCCCCAGCCCCCGAAACGTGTACACCTGGTTTGGCACAGAAGAACCCTGCCATCTCTGTAAGTCCCCAAACCCAAACCTGAAGCACATCCTCAGTGGCTGTAAGACAGCGCTGTCTCAGGGCAGGTTCAGGTGGCGGTGTGACAGAGTCCTGCACAAGCTGGCGAAGGTGCTGGAGACCCGTAAACAGGAAGTGAACAGGAGCAGCCAAACCACAGCTCCGAAGTGGATCCAGTTCACCAGGCCAGGGATCAAAGCACAGTGCTGCACCAAGACAGAACGGTCCCTTCTGTCAATAGGAGGCAAGTGGCAACTAGCAGCCGTCCTCGACCGCCAGCTGAAATTCCCGGAAGAGATCACGATGACAGCCCTGCGCCCAGACATTGTGCTCTGGTCAGTACCTGCCAGAGTAGTCGTCATGGTCGAACTGACTGTAGGAGCCTAAATGTTATTTTTGTTGATTATTATTTCGTTGGATAATAATTTAAGTTGACATTTAAATCACACATGGAACCTTTAATGCAGATCGATAGGAGGGTGTGTTTTAACGTGAATGAGGAAGTCAGGTCAGTCGTTATGGAGTGGAGCCATATAGTTTTTTGACCTCCGTCTTTCCTTGCATTTTTATTATTTCTGCTCTGGTTTGTTATCTTTCATCATGCCTGATTATTGTATCTTGCCCCCCCCCCTTTTTTTGGAGTAAAGTAAGAAAAGGAACGAGAGAATCGCGTGGAGTTTTTTCTCACCGTTGTGTGGATGCGAGGGAGGAGAGCATCAAGCTCATGGCTTCGTTGATTAGGAACCCACATGACCATCCCATGGGAAGAACACATGGAGGCCGCATACAAGCGAAAGAAGGAGAAGTATGCAGATCTATCAGCAACATGCTCACAAGCGGGGTGGAGAGCATTCATCTTCTCAGTGGAGGTCGGGTGTAGGGGCTTCACCCGGGCAGTACAGTCCTGAAAACCCTTGGAGTCACAGGCTCCAACAGGAAGCGAGCTCTCCATGACCTTGCTGAGGAGACTGAGCAGTGGAGCATCTGGCTCTGGCTCCGAAGGAAAAACAAGGCATGGGGAAAAGAAGGATCTTAGGCAGGCTGCAGGGAGCGGTAGGGAGACGTCCCTACCGTGGCTCCTCCACCCCGAAATGCCTCGGGGATAATGGAGCGAAACATTGGTGAAGGGTGGCCCCCGGCTGATGACCCTGCAGCCTGCACAATGGCACCGTCGGAGGTGCGACAGGCAGAGATGCCAAGCAGGTAAAACCACCACCTGTGCTCACATCAAGCTGAGAGCTGCCCAGACTGTCTCTGTAACTGTCCCAATCAATTTCTTGTCATGGGTACACAAACACAGTAGCAGAGTAGAGTACCATCTTTATCTTGATTTTCCATCGCTGCTGTGACTGATAGGAGAGGCCCTTTGCTAACAGGTCTGTCCTCTATGCATAGTTCACAGCGACTATACATTGTCCTTCACACACATCCTGTCAACCCCTCCAGCCCAATAGTTACACTATTTGACAAATGGACTGATGCGATCTCCCTCAACAATACGTCGTTCAACAGACGACAATTGAAAGGAACATTTCAGTATTTATAAATGTCAACTTAAATAAAAGCTGAGGTCTCCCACTGTTTTGTAATTAAAGGTCAGCATTTGTGATAAAGTCCTTGTTTTACCCTCCCCCAAAAGCTATCTCATTTTCTCTTCTCACAGAGAGGGGAAATGATAAATAAAACAAAAGTAAAAACAATCGTACATTAGAGGTTAAGGTCTGCATTCCACATTTGCAATAGAAATACAAGTGGTTGTGCAAGAGAAGTACATTTTTCAATTAACTATACTTTCTGAAGGTTTGATATTCCACACTGAAAAGAAATATAAAAGAATGATGTCCATGAGAATAATCATGCACCAATAACCCAATATAAAGCATTGAGAAATATAAATGAAGTCCTTTGCATCACACATTGACCATCTGAATGCTATCTACTGTACACATGTCTGTCCATCAAGTTTCCCCCCTCCCCCATCGTCTTGGCAGATGTCACAAAGTGCCAGATAGGGGAACTCTACTTCAGTCATCCTCTTGAATAAATAAATAAATAAATAAAAAGTCTGATTTGTGGAACATCAAATAAGACACCCGTTTTCACACTCCATAACTTGTTGACAGATAATATGGGGCGACTGCACTCTGCAGAGTCTCTCAGCTATGAGGGTCAGCTATGTGTTGATTGGGATCTTATGAAACCTACATGAATAATTACCTGCAACAGAGGAGTCAATATTGTGATAGAACATAGAAACTCAAACAACTATATAAGCTGTTTGTTCTGCTACATAATTCCCGTTGAGGATAACGTCTCGTTGAAGAATAACGCATTATCTGGACCCACGACTGGCAAAGGAGAAATAGTATTCTTCTTCCAGTGAAATAAATATTAAAAATGTTCTGGAATTGAAGTCTGTTTTAATCCCAGTTAGCATATCCTCATTTTTCAAATGTAAGGTTTCATGGATTTCTGTAAATCTGCACTTGAATTCAGTTAAAATCCATTTAAATCTACCAACTAGTATCAAATCATAACAGGGCAATAACAGTTATCCCATGGCACTTCAACACAAATACTGCATATGCTACATATTTACAGAGACCCAACAAGAAGAAACACTTGGGGTCAGGGGAAAGGAAAGACTATGGAAGAAACCTTAGAGCAGCATCACAGCTCAGGGTGGGTAGCTATTTGGATGAGAGAGAGCGAGGTTGAGAGAGAGAGGGAGGGAGTTTGAGAACAAATAAGTAAAGCACCTAAATCCTGCCGATTACCTGTTTGAGTGTTGTACATTACGCATCAGTGCGTCTGCCACTTCAATGCTTGATAATCAATTTTTCTCTCAGGGCAGCATTATATTAAATTCGTCTTGTGACCATTAAAATCGATGTTAACTAATTTTTCTGGACAACAAATAATTTACTGAATCATGAAGACAAAATTGGGGCTACCTTAATCAGTAATGGAAGTAGTAAGTACCACTATTTGTACATCTGAGTGGTTTGAAAGCTTCCTTGTATTATTATTTTTTTTTACAGCAAAACACTAGTGACACAAGAATGCGCTTGTTGTTTTGATACATGATACAAAAACGAGAGCACCACAGATGGAGGATGCAAATTGATGACATGTTGTTGCACTTCTTTATGAAACTCATCTCCAACACTGTGATATGTGGTGAGATGAATGTGATCACAGACTTCAGGCCCCCCGTGTTTGTCTCGTGCTATCCATTGTTGTGTTTTATGCTAGCCATTGTTTATGCTATTAAGAATGTAAAAAGGGGTCCAATTGTTTGTTAAATGAAGGCAGTTTCAGTGTGATGCATCTCATATGCCATGTGTCATACACAATAAACCTACCCAAAGGGCACAGCTACAGTTTGTGTTTCTTTTGTTTTGCTTAAAAGTAATCATAACAACATCATTGGGCTCAAAAAGAGACACAGACATAAACAATTCCTCAAGAGCGCTCGCTCTTGAGGAATTGTTTATGTCTGTTTGTCTATGTCTATTTGAATCTGTGGCCTGTGCATAAAAATGATGTGGTAATTATTATTAGTATTATTTTTGAGCCAAAAGACTGTGATTAATCATAATATCCAAGAGGCTCCAGTGATAGAGTGGGAGTGACCTTGACTTGTCTCAATGTACTTATGCAGGGCCCCGGAGTCAGGGAATGTCAAAGAGGGCACAGTCCTCCAGATTTGGGGCAGAGACATCGCCCACATCTGTCACACACCTCTGGGCAAAACCAACACTTGGAGAGGCTGCTCCATAATCTGAGTAAAATATGAGACTTTTAGGGGCTTCAACACTCAAAGCACTGACCAAAACCCAGAGCAGCGACTGTGTGATTGTGTTTATGTGTCAGGGATCATGGATTAAAGCACATTAATGTCTCAAAATGCATGATGCATCACAATACAGTTCTCTCGAATATGAATAATGATACACACACAAATAGGGATGTTCATGATAATTAGGAATCAGTATACTTTATAACATTTCATTGTAATATAATTTCAATATAATTGATTGATATTGATCTATGAAAAAAGGGTCATCCAATCATTAAAGCAGCTACTCAGGATGCGCTGTTAATATAGTCAATAGAAAATCAAGTCGCCACCTGCTGTTAAGCAAAGAGCCAGGAGTATAGTAACACAATATGCCAAAGTGACTTGGTTGAGCAGTGATGCAACATTCAAAGCTGGAAATGGGGAAAAAGGCCAAAACAGGTTCCTACAATACAGCAAAACAACTCGTTCTCAAGTGTATCAGTGCTTCAGACCAGACAAACATGCACTTTGCTCTTTCATTTAACCTGCACTAGCAGTTAGTGTGAAGGGAAACATGAGGTAATTATGCAATCAGGTAGTAAGTCTGTCTACTTGTCCTGGGGCAAATGACTCTAAAAGACAGATCACAGTATAAAAATGGTTAATGGAATATTTTTATTACATTTCATTCTCGCTAAGTTATAATAACTTCGCAAGGGATATTTTAAGAAAGTGATTCCTCAATTGCAATTCATTTAGCCAGATTTGTCTGAAACAGCATCCCAGACAGTCCATCATACTAATCACAGAACCATCATAATAATCCTGGAACATTTAAAGACAGCCACATATTTCCACTGTGCTGACAGCCGAAATCTGGCATCAACCAGCAACCCCAGTTTCACTGTCAAAAAAACATGCTGCTACAGCATATAATGCTGTACAGCTCTAAATGGATGATGGCATCAAAGCAACCACATTATTTTTTCATGTGTCCTGCAGCAGTGGAATCATTACCAAAGGCATCCCTTATTTGAATCCATTACAGCTAATGCAACATCAATAACTGATATCTGCTTCATTGATAGACCTGAAAGAATGGGTGCAGCACAGATTTGGTTGGAGAGTCACATACATTTGCTGTTGCACTATTTATATTGAAGTCTTCTGGTGCATGTAAAAAAAAAGAAAATAAAAAAAGTATTGGGAAATGTTTTTCATTTAGGCTTGCTCATTTATTCTGCGCCGTCTCCCATTTCTGTCAATTTATAGCACTCCAAGGGAGGCACTAGATGACCAGATAGACCAGCTCAGCCGTTCTGGAGGTTCACGTTCTGCAGTGCCAGCATTAGCTGTCAGGGACATTTAACACAGCATTTGCATTATTTATGAGGCTACCTTTGAAATGCTTTCCTTAATTATAGTCCAGATTTCCATACAGGGCTGGCACCGCCAACTTCAAAATGTCCTGAAAACATATAGCGGGTGGGACAGATCATATGGTCTCATGCTTGCGGATTCATCATGTGTGCTTTGGCAACTCACATTACAAATAAACAAGTTTTAACCAATTTACAACATTTACAGCACTGTTTACCTTTTTGTCCAATAAGAGACACAAAGCCCCCACCCCCCAACACATACACACACACACACACACACACACACACACACACACACACACACACACACACACACACACACAGCTCTCAGGCCCTATAAATGGCAGATTAAGTTAGAAGACTGGGACGGATCCATTTTAAATAGCCTCAAGTTACACTAAAACAAGCAAAATAAGGCAGGAACTAAATTACCTTTGTTTGCAGTGAATGATATTACTCAAAGTCATTTTCATACAGTTTTCTGGGATGGGGTCCTCCTGATTGTTGCAGGAAGAGTACTGAAAGGATAAATGCTACATATTTGTCTGAGACAATATCAGGTTTTTCTTAATGAATCATCAGCCTCTAAAAACCTGGGATGTGTAACATAATGTTCTGCCTTTAAAATTACTCTGTGTGGACCTTAACTTCCGAGGCTTTACCCATATGAAAAGTTCCTGTCTAATCAAGAACTCTTTTCTGTGAATCCCAATCTATTATTGTTTTTATGTTTTGGCTGCCAGCTGAGCCATTTAAAGGCATAATTTAGCATTTAAGCGGCTGTTAAAACATGACTGTGCATGCCTGCCAAGTTTGCAATACAGGCTGAGGCTACAACAATCAGCTCACTTTTGTGCTGGCAGACTAATTAATATGAAAATAATGTAAGATAATAGCAACATAATATAAAAACTACATATTAACTGTCACTGTCACATTTGAGAGATTATATTTGGCTTTTTCCTTGATGCGTGGCTAAATACTATCTCCTTTCTAAGTGAAAGGTAATCAGGTGTTCCTTCAGCATCTGGCAGAGAAAATTGTGAATTCCTGCGTCAGATAATTTACCGGGATGTAAATGCATTGGCCTACATGCATTATATTCTCGTTCACATTCTAAGAAAGGAGATACTTTTAACGCAACTTTATAAGTTCCTGATGACCTTTAAGACATAATAATCCAATTCAAATCAAATTCAATGACAGGAAATCTGTTTTCATATTATTTCTTCATCAGGTTTTCATTGTGCCAATATCCAGGGAAAAAATCATTTTCCCCCAGATTCAATTCCATTTTGAAAAACCTGCAAAACAACAAAATAGTACATGTGGTTTACCTCATGTCGACATCAACTTCAAAAAATAATATTTAATAATATATCTGTCATCACCGTATGCGACTGGTTTACAAAAATGTTCTTTTACTGTATGAACAGTGCTTACAAAAAAAGAAAATGTGCCACCAGTAACTACATTTAAATCTTCATTTTCTAATGACAAAATGAGTAGCTCCGGAGTCTTGCAAAAATGGGATCACTTTCCCTTGAAATGTGACTGGGAAGATGTGCATTTTGAGGAAAGCTGAAAGCTTCTGAACTACATGTAGCTATACCGCAGACATCAAAAGGGAGCCACACGAAGAATTCCTCATACCGTGGGGATGTTTGGATGATAGGATTTGTATAGGAGGTTCATTGAGGTGTGTCAGCTCGTAACCAAGTTGCTGCAGGTTTTGAATCTTTCTTCTGTTGTTGGTGCAGGCATTATTTTCGTTGTATGACACTGCAATTTTAACTTAAAATCTATACATTCACAAACCATGCACGGCATTTTGATTAACGTCTTGATGAGAAAATCCATATTCATGAAAGTGTCTCAACGTGAAAAATCTTCGAATGCATAATAATGAGGCATGTATTCATTTCATTGTGCAATTTGGAATCTTGTCAGAAAAGAGTGGATGCGTTGTCAACGGCGTGTTGCGCCTCGCAGTGTGGCGGGCTGCCAGTGATGAGGCTGCTGGGCATGATGGAAGCGGCCCACGTCGTGGGACTTTGGGACTTCTTGACTTGGGACGGATGCAGAGGTGATACATCCTAAGCGCATGATCGCTGTTCCGTATGGCATCATCGGAGAATCCTCACAACCTGAGGGCGGGGGCTTCCCGAGGCAGAGTGACATCACCTGTATCGGTGTTTATGCGCGCGCGTGAGCCCGCCAGAGCACACGTTCTTCAACATTAACGCACTGGAGCTTGCTCCGCTTTTGCAAGGGCATGCATCATTTTTATTTTGCAGGAGCAAAAAAGCGAGAGCTGTCTACATACTGTAAAAACAGAAGTAGAAAATATTTCACTCCTAATGCTCCTGTCATTTAAAAATGTGGATTATTTTTCCCAAAATGGCATGAAAGGGAGAAATTACAGGAGAAATCTGAGAATATTTAATAGTTATGATCAGTAGCGAAGTTGGTCAAAAGACTGAATGCAGTAGAATTTCAAATGGATTATGGGAGGGATATAAAGGTTGAGGGAAAAAGAAGGATTACTTTCTGCTCACCCAAATGAGGAGAGAGAGCTGCAGTGGGACCCCTCACAAAACCACAGGCCTCAAACTTTGCCCAAAGGCACTTGGTGGCTGAGAGGAACATCCCACCTCCTCCCAAGGTTGTTGCTTGTGTGCTTCCACTCACCGCAGAACTGGATCGTGGTCAGCTTCCAGCAGCTCCCTGCAAAAACAACTTCCTCCTCATGCTGCACTGCAGCACAGCCAATGCTCTCCTCAAGCAACTCTGTCTGCCAGGCCTCTGTATTGTCACAGTGGGCGAGCACAGGGGCGACGGGAGATGAAAACTGCGTTGGTGTGCATTAGCTCAACAGTGAAACTGTAGGCCGGGAATTCCTCCAGCCACTGGACAACGTGTCCTGCAAGTTCGCTGAAGGACAGAGAGTACCTCACTCCTTCTCTTCAAGGCTGCTGATGCCTGCCTCCCCAACCCTCTCACCGCATGAAGTGGCACTTCTTTGGATGCAGTTTTAGGCCAGCTGCTTGTGTTGTCTCTTAAATCAGCTTCAGAGACCCAGGAACACACTTGGAAGTATCTGCCATAGGCCAGGATGCCTTCAGAATATACTAAACAGAGTTGTTGGAAGACGACAGTGAATAAGAGTGTTAGTGGAAATGGACGCATACATTAGGCCTATCTTAAAGAATTTGATGGTTTGATTTTTTTAAAGTATTTATCTTTTTTTTTTTTTACATTTTAACAAAAATGTGCCGACCAATTCAATATAAAGTTGCCAGGGTATAAATAATCATATAACCTTGCATTATTCACGTAAATATGATCATAAATCTGTCAGTTTCCCTTCACTTCAGTAGAGTGAGCCCCTTCATTACGTTGATACCATATATAATCCATTCCACTTGTTCATAGATCGCTGACATCACTGAAAAACCAACTACAACAGCATCAAGAATAGACTTAAGAATGTTTTTCAAAAAAGTAAGTACTCATCAATGCTGGTAGTAACAGCTGGCTCCCCCAGCCTCGGGCTAACAGCAGAGAGTCCCATGGAATTAACGAACCACACACTCCCTGGTTGACGAATAAAAATCTGGCTTGTAAGTATACAGACATCTCTGCGCACGTCTTACCTTTAATGTTTTGCGGTCACAAGTTAAATTCTAGCTCTAAAGGAACGCTGCTAGTTAGCTAGCTAGTTAGTCTGAAATACAATGTGAAGGTCCTGGTTGTTTAGCAATAGTAATATGATTAATCAAATTCCCTCACAGGAGAGACCATGCCACTCTCAGGTGGTCCTTGAGGGAACCAGTATGACCTGTGCCATGGTGGCTAGCGAAGCTCTTGGCTTCCCTGTTCAGCCAAAGCACAACAACAACACCCTCTTATAAACCCCCTGTGATCCCAACACCTGGAGATGGTGCCGAAGAAGGCTGTGGAGAGAGAAAACGTTAAAGCTAATTGGTGCGTGCAGGACTTTGGTTGGGGGACATTGAGCTTCTCTGGGGGCTTGAGGTCTTTATGTTTCCTTCTCATAACCCACACAATCCTCCTTTCAGGCTTCACCTTTGCACACTTGATGGACAAGGTGCTGGTCCATTTCCAAAGACACTCTTATTCATGAGGCTGTCAAGCGCCAGCATTACTACATTCCGACTCCCTAAGATTTGTGCAGCAGACTGGCAGGAAAATCCATCTTTACCATCTTGGACGAAAAAGAGTGATACTGGCAGATAAAGCTGAGCCATCTTCAGAACACGGTGAAATCCTGCACAAAGTGATGAGTAAAGCAGCGAATGTGAAGTTCAGCAAGGACAAAATCCAATACAAAGTCGTCACATGAAATTAATGAATTTTGATGTTGAATCGGTCTATTTTATAGAGATACATAATTACAGGATGACATTTTGAGTCATCCACTCTTGATGAGGGAGAAAAACATATCTTTACGAAAATAGCAGTGTCTCAGCGTGAAACCTCGTTTGAATGCCTAATATTGAGACAGGTATTCATTTCAATTTACAAAGTAGCATTACTCAATTTTGATGTTGGATTTGGAATTCAGAATTGCCATTCGGAATTTTCAGTCATCTTGTCTCGATGAGGGAGAAAACCCAGCTTTATGAAAACTGCAGTATCTCTGTGTGAAATGTCGTTTGAAGGCATAATATTGAAACATGCATTGATTTCAATGTGGATTAATCAGTTGTGATGTTTGATAAGTCCATTTTATAGAGATGCAGAATTACAGTATGACATTTTGAGTCATCACGAGTAAATTTCTATGTAAAATTAGTCTGTATTTGAGCAATTCAGAATTACTACCAGTAGATGGCAGTAGTGTGCAAGGTTGTGTGCCATCCTGGACTGTATGTGCGTGCGTGGGCCAGAGCACAGGTCATCTTTTTCATCTCTTCAACTCACTTGACAGCCCACAATTGAGATGAAAAAGAACCCCTTAATAACATGGGGATACATTAAATATCATCTAAAAAATATTGTATTGCACAATTAAAACAATGCTGCTACCCACTGCCTCCACCACAAATCCTTGAAGTGGAGTGTAGGAGTGCCTTGGGGACCTTTATGGGCAGTGCAATTTTAAAAGTCCTATACGTCCTCCTGCGCTGCCGAGAATACAAACGCTGATGCATGTGGCTGAGCGTTTTTGACACCCCAAGCAGCTCTGTGCATGTCCTTCAACACCAACGCATGCAGTCTTTTGGGAACCAGCAGCTACCGCCTTGCCTTCTCAATTAATCTCAGCTCCGTCCATGCCATTTTACAGCACCCTCTGACAGAACCATAGGGCCTCAATAGGGCCTCAAAGGGCCTCCACCGGACAGCGGTGAGCATCCAGGTTCTGCAGCTACCTCTATTCAGAAAAGTCTGCCATCTGCTGCTCCTGTACATGCTGCACTGCAACACAGCCAATTCCCTCCTCAGGCTACTCTCTCTCCCACGCCTCTGTCACAGTGTTGAAATGCATCAGTAGCACAGGGGTGGTGCAAGAGGGCAACTGCATTAGCTCAATGCTGAAATTGTAGGCCAAGAATTCATCTATCCACCAGTACGCCGGCCCTTTGGATTCCATGAAGAACATTAGCCACCTGATAGCGCCACAAGAGCTCCCTGCAGGAAAAACTTGGAATATATCGGCCAGGATTTTGTCAAGATATATATACCCAGCACTGTTAGCGGGAGATGAGAGTTTTCATGGAAATGGTGTAGCACCAGCACCACAAGTGTCCCCCCTCCTTCCAACCCCCCAGTGGCTCACTGGGTTTCCTGCATTGGGTGCATATTTCATTGCAGAGAAACTCCGGCTGGGAACCTAGCAACATACTACTTAAAGTAGAGGCGGCAGCACTGCTGCAGCATCATGTCGTGAGTAACAGCACCAGCAGGGTTTGGATGCAGAATCAAGGCTTTGCCAGATTTTGAAGCCTTCTGATTACACCAAACAGGTGTCTTATCCAAAACTGACAGTGGTGGATGAGCAAAGTTGAAAAAAAAAAAGATGTCCTGGCCTGAACACACACAGACACACACAGTTTTAATTAGCCTGAGAGCTAATGGCGGTCCCGCATGTTAAATTTCCTTTGTGTCAAAGGAAGAACAAATCTTTGTTTCGGGGTCTTTCTCCTCAACCAGGTCACTCGATAGGGGGTTATCAGTTCCTTGTCTGTACATCTCTTGACACATGTGAACAAATCTTCAGTGAAGGACTGGAGTCATCAGGGGGTTGGCATCTTTCTTTGACGCAGGTGGCTCGACAATGGGTGATCAAAATTATTTTTACCGCGATTAACCTGGTCTAAAACCTGAGATCTGTCCAGATCTCCTAAATCTCACCTCAGACTTCCCTGTGATAAGAAAATATTCCATTTAACTGGATGATGACGATTAACCTGAACAAACCCTGCAGCAAAAAATTATTTTGATATTAGATACATCTGTCGTCCAGGAATTTAGAATGCCCATATGAAATTTTCAGTGGTTGTATGTGGGAGAAAACCCATCTTTATCAAAATAGCATTAAGTCAGTGTGAATATGTGAATGCATAATATTGACACACACATTTATTTCAATATACAGAGCAGCAAGAGGCAATTCTTAGGTAAGATGCCTATGAATTTTATAGAAAGCAGAATGCCAATGTGGCATTTTGAGTAAACTTGTCTATGTGGGAGATAACACATCTCCCACTGTACAAAGCAGAAAAAAATAATTTTGATATTAGATTAATCTGTATTCCAGTCATTCAGAATGCCTATATGAAATGTTCAGTCACATTGGCTGTATAGGCTGTCTTTACGAAACAGCATCATGTCAGCTTGAAGTCGTTTGAAGCAAGCATTCATTTCATTCTACAATGCAGTAAAAAAATGATTATATTAGATCAATCTGTCCTCCAGTAATTCATTGTACCCTTATGGAATTTTCAGTCACATTTGCTGTATGTGGGAGAAAACACATCTTTACGAAAATAGCGTTATCTCAGCATGAAAAGTCGAAAATCAGGATACCCCGACATTTACCGCGCTATGTAAGAAAATAGAGCCCGATATATGAGACAGAGTGAAGGAATACAGTTAATACAGTCAATTGCCATTGGATCATAATGTAAACACACACGCGCAAGCACGCACGCACACACAGTTTGTACACAGCACGGGGGTGGTGCACAAATTTCTCTTGAATGAGCAAAATAGTGCCATCTGATGGAAAGTAGGCTAGTAAGAACAATAGGCTACATTAGAAGACCAGAGTGACACCCAGAAATAACAAATGCATGTATGATACTTTAACGTTAGCGAGATTAAAAAACTGCGGTTTGAATGGGTTTCGATTGCGTGCATTAGACGCTAAACTGTCTGAATGTAATAATGCATACAACATTTATTCCATTTGCATGACCACAGCCAACATTATCAAAAAAACGAAAAATCAAAAAATTGTTATGCAAAAAATTATATGTTCAAAGGTCCTTAAGGGTTGATAGAATAGTGAACTGAGCATATTTTCCTTTAAACAAAGTTGTCTTCGGTTAATTATTGAACTATTGTGATGATGTTTTCACTCTGTTTATACATACACAGAGTGAAAACATCATCACAATGGTAATTTGGTAGACTTTGAGGATTTCATTCCACTCATTCAGATGAACCTATTTGGTATCTCAAACACCTCATTATTCATGTATATGTTGAGTTAAATATCAAATAAACTTAATTTTGAGTGTTGGGGCTAGAGGTAACATGAGTCTCCCAATCCCTCTGCGCCATTGTAAAAATTTCGCTCATTATTGGCTGAGAGAGTGTGTATGATACCAGAAAATGTGGTTCTGCTTACCTCACTTTCATTCGTCGGTCTGAGGGCCCCACCCCCACCGTTTTCCGCCAATGCAGGGGACCCATTTCTTTTCATGAAAATCTTTACTCAAGTCAATCATTTTTTAGATAGCGACAAATCACGTCAGAGTGAGTCTCAGAGTGAGTCTCAGAGTGAGTCTCTGATTGACCCTCAGAGTGAGCGTCACAGTGAGTGAAGAGATCCTTAACAATTGAAATAACGAACAGACTAAAAAAAAAGTGACTGTCACTTTAATCAAACAGTGTCATGCCAGTGATTCCCCAGTAGACGGTACTATCTGATCGCTCAATTGTTCGCACTAGCAGGAAACGCACAGGCTTTTTCTTATAATCATCCTTTAAATTACAGTTTCAAAACGTTTACCATTGTAGGAGCTATGTCAGCCCTCTTAGGATGAAAAGTTGTTTTTTCCTCCTTCTAAAAAAAGTAAGCTGAGTGGAGCACTGAAAGCTGGGCCATTGTCAGCTATTTCTGTGAGATTAATGAATGATGATATGACAAGGCTTGAGAGGAGGTAAAATAAAAAAATGCCAAAACATTTTATTGTAAAAAAACGAATGAACAAACAAACAAAAAACAACAGAACACGAGAGAAATAAATGGCAATGTTACTTTTTTTCTTGTAGCAATGACATTACACAAGGACATTTTGGTATAATCTCAGAAAAGTGAAGGGGGGGAAACCAAGAGTTAACTCGTCATTTAAATTAATCAGGCGATAAACAGATGGGGGTAAACTGAGGGAAGGTAGCGGAAAACCATTAACCTGGTGAATGCAGAGTTTTCTAACATGTTAATGATGTTTAACAATCTGCATAAGGTAAATACCTCCACATGTGTGTTTGGTATCACTTTGTAAATATACTGTGTATGTAAAAGGGGTAATATGCTAATTGCAATGAGTTTATTAGCAAGCAGGCGATGTTAATACACATTTTCATGTAGTAGCATGATGATAGCACTGGCATTATGGAAGCAATTGGCTCAAATACATTACATACTGAGCAATAGCCTCCATCTCTGTCCCTGACAGTCAGTCAGTGTTTTTCCTGTCGCCCACACTGAAATGTGGTTCTGATCCAGGTTTCCTACATTATAGGGAGTTTTCATACAACAATTGTGGTGTGTGTGGTGTAGACCTGCTATCTTTTTAAGTGTCTGGACATAACAGTTATTATTAACAGTTAATATTAACCATAATTGCTTTATTATACATTTTTACATGAATAAAATTAATGGAACCGTTGCACTTGTTTTTGTCATTACCAGACTTGTTTTCATACTCTTCACATGATGTCAAGAAGCCCTTATCCAACAGGATGAATTATTTCCGTGGCTCATATCAATGAACGGAGTGGTACTGTATGACGCACAAATGTGATGAGTGTTATTTAGTTGGGCAGTTATGTTTACGGTAAATAAAATATGATTATACAATGTGTAAATATGCTTATTTGCTCTTTGGTTAGATATGATGAGATGAAAACACATTGAGGAGATGACACAAAGAGAGGCTGCTGCAATTTAAACTATAATCCAAAATAATCCAAAATAATCTTTTAAATTTCCAAGGATAGAGATTTGTTCCTTTGGCTCATACAGTTGTTTCATTGTTTTTTTTTTCATCCTGCATACATGAATATAAAGAATAAAGTGTTGTTTTTAATAGGGGTGTAACTGAGTGCATAATATTAGTTTGGCACGATCACAATAACATCCTTTCAAAAAATGTCCCAGAGATATCAAATCTTCTGGTACAGATAACTTGCTCATTAATTCAAACTTTTTCCCTCAATCGAGGCATTATTGTCCCTCTAGTTGCTTGACTATAATTTTGGATTCTCGCTTGGACTAACAATGGCCACACAGATATCTGGCTTCACACCTAGCGCATGCCCAAACTCATAACATTACATTTGTGTGCCTTTCTGCTGCTCTGTAAAATCGCACAGGGCAGCATATTTATCCTGCCATAGTGGCACAAGGAGAGCCCTGAAGTGAGTAAGACAACCACAAGTAGAGTTTCTCATAATGCACTGAGTCACTACTTGGATGCTGGTGCAGTGGTGTGATGACACAGGCAAATCCCAGCAGTGTTTTTGTTTTCCACCTCCACTCACTATTGTGTTGCTCTCCACATTATTACCATGGAGACAGTAAGATATCTGAGCTACCACTATTAAGCTGCCAACAGCAGTGTGTCCGTTTGCCTCACATGAGGATGCAGTGCCCTTTGCTTTCTAACCTCTGTGCAGGCTGCACTACTGATGAAAAAACAACGCATTTTGATAAATGTTTTGGTCTTCACGCTAACTTTTGAGCTTTGAACCGCAGATGCTACCTGATCTTCAATGTGCTTCCATACCCAGGAGATAAACTGTCAAGTATGGGTACTTCATTTGGATAAAACAGCTGGATTGCATTTTTGTTATATATTTAGCACCTAACCCGCCATATCCTGACAAAAAACTCATCTGATTGTGTTATTGAATTAAGGGAAAATCCAGAGGTTTGATGACAAAATACTGGATTGTCACTATGACTCTGTTTGACAGTTGAAAATGTTATTAGTTCCCAAGGATTTTTATGTGGATGCCCGTGGTATTTACATCGAGCAACCAACATGAAATATTATGACAGAAAGCATGTAACACCACAGCATTAACTTTCCATCTATCAGGGACTGTAGGCAGGTCACAATAGCAGTATAATCACACTCAAAACTTCCAAGAACCACCCTGTGTTCTTAATATGATCCACCTGATCCAATGGGGCCTGTAGGCACATGTGAATATCCTGGCTGGTAAGCATTGTGTAGACATATGTATAGTAGGTGTGTTCACAAGGCCCTGTGGTGCAGCCAGCCGTAAATCAAGCAGCCAGATTGAGCTGGTTCAGTGTAATGGTTCCTTGCATTGCCTGGGTTTCTATGCAGGATCAGTGCTCAGTCATTTAATCTGCTTGTGCAAACTGTTCCCTGATGGAGGGGGGGAGAGAAAGTGAGGGAGGGAGGAGCAGAGAAAAGAGGAAACATGAACTGCTTTCCGTGCAAATTATTGTTGGTCTATTGTGCGTCTGACGCTGCTTACCCCTGCAGGTTTTGAAAAATGTTCCACTCCACCCCTTCTTAAAATGAAAACAAAACAACAACAAAAAAACCCCACTGGTGTTTCAGGTGAAATCATTGTGCAGGCTCCAAAAAGATTAACGTGTGGTGGTGCTTATTGCCATGGAAGTAGGGAATCAGTATTTCTCATGCTTAGTTTTGTATCTATGTTTCTATGAGGATTTAACTGTCGGGAGTCATGAGAAGTCGTGCTAGCATTGTTGAATCCTCCAGCTGTATGACTCTCTTTTTTTTCTGACCAGAGCTTGGTCTGCAAAATGCACTTGCAGCTGAATCATGACCACAAAATATCGTGTCAATGCAACTATCAAGCAATTAAACATAGCACTCATGCTGACTGTAATATGTATGCGTCCACCTGCTCACTCTGTTATGAAATCTTCAAAATATTCCCTTTTTTCGAGAGGTGCCATGGAGAGTCTCATTCACTGTCCCTGAAACACACATGCAGACACTACTTCCCCAGGGAACCCCTCTCCTCAATTGTCCTTTACCGTCTGTGCTAATTATACATAAGCAGCCATTTGTAAGCACATATGCTGGATGTTTGCCACCTGGGACAGATTCCAGTTAGGCCCTGCAGTCAGTTATTCACAAGTCTGTATAAAAACATGCAGTCTATCACCGCAAAACCCTGTGGCACTTTTCCATCACTATTCCCCGGGCATGTTATGAAGCAGCATTCACAAAGATGTCATGTAACATCTAAAAGATTCACAATCATTAAATGCTGCCATTCCATCATCTTTTACAGCTCAGAATAATAAATAAATATTATTTAAAATATCAAATGTATGCTTACCATACGTGTTGAGCTTTGAAACCAATGGGATATCGGGGACATAAGCCATTTACTCAAGAACAGTGAACAGCAGTGGTAGGTTTTCCAAAGCCATGTATATCCATTTTAGAGGACAGAAGCACATACATGAATGATACAATTTAATTTTGTCTTGTCACCCAGCAAGTGATTGTTTGTTTCTGATTTAATGGATCCCGACACAAAGTTTATGGTGGAGTGCTATAAGATTCGAGGTTGTGTATTCAAATTTTTCATCATTTTATTTATTTCTAGCAGTATGAAATACGCTATTTGAGCTAAAAGATTTGCATCTGCAACCCAGGCATGTCAGCCATGGACTGATAAATAAGTCATTAGGTGATTTCAGACTGCACAAACTATTACATTTCATTGCTTAAAGAACAGTACAGTCATAAAAAAGACAAGGAGGAAAATTTGTCCAGTCAGATGAGCTGAACATTGCTCCCCCTTGAGAACCTGTCTTGAGACCCAGATACTATTTTCAGAAATGTTGGGAGTGAGTTTATGCTGTCTGAGCCTTAGTAGGAATTTAAACAGGGGTCTTATCTTGAAGGGAACACAAGGGAGCAAACCTAGTGTCCTCAACACAAGGGAGCAAATCTAGTGTCCTCAACACAAGGGAGCAAATCTAGTGTCTCCTGAGAATGTCCCTCCCACGGGAAGAAAAATGACTGGCCCAATACAAATCTAGGGCCACTTTTGTTATGATAAAGCATGAAAGATTGGTGTGGACAGGAGAATAAGATCATCAACTCAAGGCTCTTGTTTCCGTATACCCACTAAAATCACATTGTGCATTGCATATGTCTTACACATAGGGACAACTCTGGGATCGTACATTTCCAATGGTAAACTGATAATTTGTGCGGAAATGTGTCGACATTCCCTGTCTCCAGCCATAATGTTCATGCCATCTCAAGAAATGTGGTGACACAATGTTCAGATGGAACTGTAAAACGGAAGTGGAGCATATTGTTGTAATTCAAGCCCAGAAAGAAGCCATGGCTTATTGTTGAAGTCAACACAAAAAGTCAGTGCCACATTCCTGGGCAGAGTGGATGTGCTTCATTCTGCAGCTCTCAGGGGGAAAAAATACACTTCCTGAGTCACTTACAGTATACCCATTGACTTTCTTTTTCCATATAAGGCATCAGGGCGAAGACCACACATGTACGGGGGACATTTTTCGAATAGCATAAGCTTTACAGTACGATGGGACAAACAGCATGGCCACTGTTTACAAGGAGCATGACATATTAAGGAGAAAGACTTTGCAACCTTATCAGTCCAGATCACCCAGTCTGTATGGACCAGTTGTAAACACAACTGACAAACTGACCAAAAAATATTTCTAGCACTGCTGACTGGAAAGGGAGATAACATTTTCTGTCGTAGTTTTGGCAACAATAAGTCCCAACTTGTAGTAACAATAATGACAAAATCTTTGAGGAAATAAATGTTAATAACAAACTTCCTTTACTGTCTAGAGACATTGCTGTGGGTGCTGTAGAAAAAGAAGTCTTATCATAACAAACTGTACGTGGCAGAATTGTTTGTGTATTATGGATGTCTTAAGAGGACAAAACAGTTTGCAAATACATTAAAAATGGAAACAACGTCTTTATTTACTTCATCCAGAATCCCAAGGTTGCAATCTGGTTCTTTCTCATCAGTAGGCCAGGCTAGCCCTCAGCACTCAGGTGATCCAAGACATCATGTCAACATTGCCACATCGATGTCACATCTGAAGAATATATTGTATATATTATACAATTATTCATTATAAATACATTTTGCACGTTTTGTTTGTGTAAAATTGGCAAACGATTGATAGCTATCTGTAAACATACGACATGTCTATCATTTAAATTCAAACAAAGTGAATCTTGTAAATGGGTGTATTCACATTCACAATTCTCAAACATGGCGATGTCTTCTGCAATGTACATTTTATTTATCATCTAATAAGACCCTCTATGGTGAAGAACAGATAGATGGGGTAATATTTTGCACTATAGTGTCATCATTTTGTAAAGCAGTAAGTCAGCGGACTTCGCCGAGTGAACGCGGCGCCTCTTTTCCTCGCGACTGCTGATGTCACGGTTGGAAGCGCCTCCTGGCTGGGCAGGGCAGCCCTCCCAAGGCAGCGCTATAAATACCCACACGCCCAGCTATCTAGCATTCACTCACACAAGCGCTAAGCCATCCCGACGAGAAACAGCGTTGGTCCTTTACTGTCTAGAGACAGTAAAGCAACAAAGACTCCCAAGAAACAAAGTCCATCTAAGAGACTAGCGATGTCGAGTTACGTGACCTCAGAATGCCGCCGAGTGAGTCCTTCGGTCCACGGCAACAGGTTCGACACAGCGCACCGCAAGAAAGCCGTGGCCAATATTTTCGAGAACGTCAACCAGGACGCGCTGATGAGGCTCTTCCAGAAAACGGGCGACATGAAGGCGGAGGAGCGAGTGAGGAGTATCTTCTCCTACTCTCAGGATCAGGAGGAAACAGCGCGGGCGCTGATGGCTCTAAAGCAGCGCAAGAAAGACAAGTTCCTTCAGATAGCCGGCATGCTCCGACATTTCCTCAAGCTTCGTTGACTGTGTTTGCAGTGTTATGTTTTGGGGTTTGTTTGTTTTTTTCCATCGCCGGTTACCGGTGCCGTGTGAGCCGAATGTGCAAACACTGTGCAAACGCTGGGTTTCCGCGGCTCACCTGCCATGGAATTGGGCAGAGTTGAAGCAGAACGCCGCCATGGAGGCCGACCTGCCGCCGCTTCCACTTCGTGGATCATGGAGTTGACACGAAGAGTCCTGCTATGATGGAGCAAGATGAATTGAGTGGAGATATTGGGCATGTCTTCCCCGAGTCTTGAATTCACTAAGGCATCCCTTTCATGGATGCGTAACTGTGAAGCAGTACTTGTCCAGGTGGACGCCACTGTGTTGCTGTGAGACTTTTAGTGCCGAACAATTTACGTCAATGCCTGTCCTGAACAAATGCCTTCTCTCTCAGCTTGTCTGGGCACTCGTTAGTTGCCACTGATGTGTTTCTCACAAACATGCTATAGCACAATGATTTTCATTCATAATGTATTCTTTTGTCATCTTAAATAAATTATTACATTGTATACAAAAGCTGAACTTTACATGTCTATTACATATGTGTGGTAATATTCAGGTGGATTGGGGTTCAGTAAAAAAATCTGAAAAGATCCTTTTTTCCACCTTTGTGATCCAAAGATAATCAACTATAGCTTGCAAAGAACATCCCAAAATAACAAAGCGATTATAGATAATAGATAGCACTGTATTTATAGGATTTTCTGGAAAGGGGAGAGAAGACAGCAGAATTTGTTTCGTTATATCATTTGTAAAGTCTTAGTCCAGATCACGAGGAGACTCAGACATTCATCTTCTGTTTCATTTGACCTGCTGCCTGAATTATCAGGTGCACATTCATCACAGCAGCTTATTTGCAAAGAGTTTAGAAAAATAATTAATAAAGCACATGTAGCTTACATTTCTGCCTGCATTGGTCTTTGTTCTGATGCAAACAAAGACATCTGAAGGGAAGATTACTCATGAACGGATGTGGTTAACCCCCGTGGAGTTTCCCCCACAGCACTTTGAGCTAGACCGGTGTGAACCAGTTTGCCTCGGTCTTAGAGGGTGGGGGTGTTCTTTCTGTGCACTGTTTTTGTCTATTTAATCATCCCTGCTCTCTAGATAAGAGCCTGTCTAAGTAGCATTACAGTTTAGACCTGTCGAGGCTTCACTTCCTCACCCTCTAATTCGTTATTCAGAAGAAAATAACAAATTGTGCCTTCATTACAGCTGACACATTTATTTCCCAGACCTTTTAATGTTTTTTTTTTGTTTTTTTTACAGCATTTAATCATGGGTTTGGGTGTGCGCAGCAGGCTTAGCAGCACACAGATCGCCTGAGTGGATGCCTGCTAATCTGCTTGCATTGATAGTCCCTCGACCGGCTCAAACTAGTTCCTGGGGTTGTTGTGTATGATGACATTGGTGTGCCTTTTGCATGTGCTGAGAGATATGGGAAGCTCACCCTGTGGTAGAGGAACTCTGAGGTGCATAATCTCCTGTGATTGGTTGAAGCAGTCTTTGTCTGGTGACGCTAGGTACTTATTACTTGGCACTGTAAATCTCACTTTAACCCAACTGTGACTCTCAAATAACATACCGGTTAATCAATCTAAGATGATCTGCATCTTAGATTGATTAACCGGTATGTTATTATTCAGGAGGAATAAACACATGTACATGGAAGAATGATCAAATGTTTTATATCAAATCTATATTTAGAAGTTGTATTACATTTATGTTCTATGTTTTGAGCCTTCAGATGAGGTCACCACTTTCATAATTTACCAGTTTATTTTCATGATTTCTATATTTGCCCTTTTATCTCTCAAGCGTCCCTTTTGTCTGGCAAGTATATCTACCACCAGCCGGCTTGTTTTATTGACCCCGCCTGTACTCTTTTAGGGCTACCCCATTGTTTTTTTTGGGGGGGTTGGGGGGGTAAATATTCAAGGCAAGACTGTCTTTGCTGTGTCGGCAGCATTGCACAGTCTTGGATGAGAGTCTCCTTTCCCACCCTCTTCCTGCCTTTCATCGGCCTTAGAAACAGCAAATGCTTTGATGTAAACAGACACCAAGGCAGCAGGGGATCCTTCAGACATGGAGGACACCACACACTGAGAGTCAGGTTTAGGGCGGAGGGGTGAGTATTGAATGGTCACAGGGATGTAGTAAACTTATTAAACTTACATTAATGAAAACTATTAAATTAAATTCTTATTTTCCCTTTTTCTTTCGTGTTTGGACTGTTAGAATTGCTAATGGAGTTTTGATTAAGGCTGATTTTTGCTTACACTTAATTACATCACTCCATAGTCTAGTTCAACATTTCATCAGGTCCTAGGGAAAAAACCCAACAAGATCATCATAATCTTTAAGGATATGTTCTTTTGTATAAATGCAGCCAGGGACTGACAAAAAACGAAAGCAGAAAATGGAGAAGTACTGGATGAGTGAGCACAGGGAGTGTCAGCCAGCACAATTCCAGTGCAGACCGGTTCAATGAAGGTCTTTGATGAGAAACCAAACATGGGCTGCACACAGGTTTAGGATTAGTCAGCACTGGGTTGGGAGATCCTGCCATAAAACAGCCCTGTATCATAGTCTCATTTTATGAAATTGTGTGTTCTAACACGTGGCTTATCTCAGGTTAAGCAAAAGGCTTCCCCTGATATTTAGGTTAGATTTTTTAAATATCAATAAATTAAGACTAACAGCTCTGTCCTAACAATTTAACATAATCCGACAATGACCCAAACTTACAAATGATTTAACTGATTTTATTTATTGATCCCTTTTATTACACTGGCTATTTTAAGCATTTACACACACCCAAACACACATACAACCATTATTGGCATGGGGTTTGGAGGATTTTTAGCTTTAAAGGTTCATGCAGATTTAAAGTATTCAAGAGGGACACAGGGTTCTCTTGAGTTTAAAATGAGTCATCAGGGACTTGCAGGGCTCATTTGGTATTCTTCTATCTTCTAACCCACTGAACAGTTGTTAAGCAACTCTTAGATTATAAGTCTTTTTAGCCTTCAGAAATGATTGTTTAGTGTGCCACATTCAGATCCACTAATCCTCAAGTGCCCTTCCCTATAACTCTCACTGACATAGTTAACTCCTCCTGTGTGACGTGTACTTGATAGTTCAAGGCCCTGCCATACTTTATACACCATGTGTCAAAAGCAGCTGGTTTGCTCGTTGGTCAAGACAGAGCAAAGGTCAGAGCGTTAGTGGTGATGTAATTTGCTTACAGGAGAAGGAAAAAATGTGTGCAAAGTCAATGCAGGAAAAAGCACGGTGCTGACTGTCTGAGACATTTCTTTAAGCGCCAGACTGTCTCACTCAAAGCTCTTCCCGCAGGGGCCCAATACATAGACTGGCATTATCCAAATGAGCTCACAATAGGAATTACAAAAGAGACAGACAATAAAACACATTCCATGGCATCAAGGGTGGATGCCTGGAATTTGACACACTGGCATTATCAGTTGTTCTCTAAGCTCGGGGCCATCATTGCTGTTGAGTCTGTGCCTACTTGTCGTCAATGTGGTATGTAATTATCTTCCTTCACCTTAATACTGAATGTGCTGTGTCAATTATTTGCAACGGCAGTGACCCCTGCTATCTGGAGTGCACCAATTCACATTATTGTTTATATGATTGTCTATGACAACACCTCCTCACCAAGAGATTGTGTATTGGACATTGCTTTTTTGTGCTTCTGAGTATCAGTAAACTTAATTTTTCATCATACATCTGGGGAGTGGAGGTGGGAGCAGGCAATGTTGTACCCAAAGATGATGAGTGAGACTTCAGTTTACAAATCTGATGTTCTACTCTTGCGGTTCTGAGCATTTCTGCCTGTGCTGAATCTATTATTGTGGAGAGTTAATTTGACCTTTTTATGAAAACACCATATTATACAAACTATCAAGTGAAGTATGATGATGAAATATTTGTTCTATAACTAATAGTGATTCCTTGTAATGAAAAATAAGTAGAGGTTTTTTGGCTGTGCTTATGTTTCCTGCTGATTTTCCAAGATGAAGGCAGATAAATGACAAAAACCTGACCTGTCTGAAATTAATTATGACCACCTTTGAGGAAAGATGCTGTCCAAGCTGACCAAGTTTCTAAGCCCAAGAGCTGAATCTTTCATTTAACATTTTGACCTTTAGTAATCTCTGCCTTTGTAGCTCTGACTGTCTGCCAGGATGGTCTGTTCTTATAGTTTGTGTGAGATGAGTCCCTGGAGTTAGAGGAGAGGCATCAGATGGTTTGGTCAGGATGGGGGCCTCTATTGTTCTTTTTTGTCTATATCAGTGTGTGTTTCTATGTTGTGTAAGCGTATGTGTGTGTGTCTAAGTCTTTCTGGAGAAAGACCTTTCCTGTGTGGCGCTGGAGGTTCCTTCTGGGGCTGGGCGGCCGGCGGCTCAGCAGACATGCTGTCTCGTTCCAGTTCCACCACAAGGCCTTACCATTGTTCTGACCTTCACTCCCTTTGTCCTGTTCAGTTTGTCAACCCTCCACCCTCCTACACCCCCGCCCTCTCCTGCTGTCCTCTTGCCCTGCAGGTGTAACTGATCCATGGCCCAGAGATGGAGGAAGTGCAGCTCCAGAAACAATAGCATACTTCAACTCCTATTTATATATCAATTCTTTGTTTTATCTATACATAAATTGTAACATATTTTACATTTCAACATATTCATCTTATCAATGGTCTTATCAACGGTCAACTGGTACCTATATCCCCTCAGATCAGAAAGGCAGGAAAAGAAAAGCAGGGTACCAGTTCAACAAAGGAAGTTCAATAAATGTAATGATGTAATAAATAGATGTTGGTCACAATTGGTAAGGTGTAGTCTGTTGATGACAGTGTTATTAGTAATGTGATTCAGATACTGCAGGTGAACGCATATACAGCTCCCTTTATAAATGTGGCAGACAGGAGAGAAAGAGCACTGAGTAAATGCCCTGGTTGTGGTGTTTAGACTCGCAGTCTGAATGGACTTTGGACTTGAAAATCACTAATTATGGATATCTTATCGCTGCCCATGCACAACCTCAAGCATATAAACCAGTCAGTTGCTCTTACCTAACATTTTTTATTTGTTTATTTTCTCTCGCATTATGAATATGTTCTCTTTCTTCATTAGTATTTTTTTTCCATGCAATGCTTTCCCCTTTCCCTTTAAAGATTACTTTGACAGTTAACACTATATTTAGCATTGCTAAACCTTTTGCCCAGTTGAAATGTATGCATTGTGACAACATAATAAATCACAGTTCTAACAGTTTGTATTTATGATTTGCACACACTGTTAAGAGCATACTCTTTCAAGCATAGAAATGCCATTAATGACAATGTGAATATATAGAATGGTAGCAGATATGGTAAAATATCCTAATAATGTACACAGATATGACAGCAGGTCTTAGTAGCTTTTGTTTTAGTCTTTTCTGCCTGTTAAAATGCTAACACAGGAACGATGCAAGAAATGCTAAGATGTGTAAATGTGTAAAATGTGTAAAAATGTAATATAACTTCAACTTGCTTGTGATATTCTAGGTGTCCTCTGAGTACTCTCGTGCAAACATTTGCTCACAAGCACTAATCATAAGGTGCAGTTGAGCCTAATATAGACCCTAATGGAATTTATAATTCTGCTCACAATTCTGGCTGCCTATTTTTGTTTCCGTCTCAGCATTGGTCCAGGATTGAATGTATTTTAACAGTTTCAAAGTGCAGTATGACAATGGCCCCTGCTTTCGAACACTGTGACCTGCCAAACACACATCAGCTGAGACAGGAACTTGATAAAGTCAAAGGAAACTGATAAGACTGAATTACTCTGTAGCTGATCCATATCTGAACAGGCAAACGTCAGGCATTACACCAATGGGAGGGCGGATATGTAGTCTGTCTCCTGCAGTCACGCTTTGGTCCTGGCTGGGATTACTATGGTCCACATTAGCAGTTTATGTAGTAAACAGCTGTTGGAAGTCATTTCATTTCACCAAGCATCATAAGATATTGAGTGATTCACAGATGATGTAATTGTTTATTTCAAAGTTACCACTAATGTAGTTCTTCCTGTTTATTAACAAAAAGGCAATCTGCAATCTTAATCTCATTAAAACACCGACAATGAACTAGAATGATATAATTCATAGTCAAGAGAGAAAATATTTGAACAATCGAGACCCATACCTTTCATTGAATGTATTGATTTCCTACACCAGAATAGTTTGAAAGACATTTTATTTATTTAAGTTATTTGCTATTGTGGACCCCTACTTTCACATTCTACTGTCTATTGTCACAGCCTCCCATTACCAATTTTCATTTCCCACACAAAACTGTGTTTTGATCTTTTTTCAATCATTTGTCTCCTTGTCCAAACTATTTGAAACTGTTGATATATTAAATGCAAATACTTGATTTAGATCAATTCAAGAGAGATTTTAAAAAAGGGCACCATTTTGGATGTATAAATGTATTTAATTACTACCACAAACCAGTCATTCCAAGATGATACACCAGGTGCACCTTGGTTGCTGCAGCTTGGCGGCTGCTCCACCTCTGAATCTTAATCTTCTACCTAATTCACCACCTGTAAAGTTATTCTCATCTTCTCTCGAGACCTCTCCTGTCATTGCAGTCATTTACTGCCCCCAAACAAATCTCTAATTTCTCAATACATATCAGATTTTTTTTTAACACAGCTGTGTTCCATCTCACCGTATTTCCTCCTTGTGACATCAACATCCAAATGTATGACCCTGACTGTAAAATTTTGCTGTGATATAGAACAACAACAACAAACCAAAGCCAATTTCGTCCCTTAAAACTCTGTCTCAACACTCAAACTCATCCCTTAGTTCTACACTTTAGTCTCGGCACTTTGTTTTGAGGGTGAGGCAGCTTCTCGCCTTTGTGACACACCTTATAGAGGCACATACATTATCAGTAGTCCTCACTTATCCTTATGTGACAGATGTGACAATAAACAATGCAATTGTGAGGATTTCTTTTGTGTGCCTTTTCGGCATCTTTCTGCAATTGTCCACAGCAAAGTGTAGAAGATTCTGGTGGCTGATTGATTGATAGATAGATAGATAGATAGATAGATAGATAGACAGACAGACAGACAGACAGACAGATAGATAGATAGATAGATAGATAGATAGATAGATAGATAGATAGATAAATAGATAGATGGGGTTAGGCATTATATAGCTCAAAGTGTAATATGTTTCTACGTTAAAATTAGAGTATGACTTGTGCAGAGATGGAATTTAATTCTCTCAATATGCACAACTGCAGCTTTAAAAAAAAAAAAATGTTACCGAGGTCATGCACAGCAAAGCACTGGCCAAAACATAGTCTCCTAACACTAAAAGAAGCACACATTTCCCACTCTGATGTTTTATTTTACCTAAAACTGGCCCTTAAGGGACTACAATGAGCTGGTTTAATATATTATCTGACATTATTTGATTTGATTTATTATTTAATTGCTACCAATATGTTGAGTCAATAATGAATCTTCTATTTGGCACAAAGTTAGTCAGGGACCTAGTCTAAATTGGACCTATAACATACACTTAATGATCTGCTTTGTAAACTCAACATGTGCCTTTGAGACACTGAGACGTGGATGTCCAACAACTCCAGCTTGGCTTCACACATCTCTAAAGTACTCTACTTTTGGGCTCCACCAGAAACCACTCAAGGGAGTCCAGACTGTTGATGGTCATGTTCTTATACTAAAACTAAAGGAAGGGAGGATATCTCTCCCAGCTGCACACAGTGATTTCCCATCAAATCCAGAATAGAATTTAAATTTATGCAACTGATCTATAAAACACTCCACAGTTAGTCACTGATTTGAGAAAGCTTCTGCAGCCTTACTGTGTAAATCTGCCTTCATGTGTTGGGACCATGCAGCATGCCCAAGAGCCAGTTTCAAACCTGTTCAGATTAACCTTGTGGATCAAGTCAGAGGGAGCCGGAGAGAGTGTAGCAGAGCACACTGCAACTTTGTCAGGCAGCCTAGCACCCACGGTAAAGCCTATTAGCAGATCAGCTGTCAGGCGTCCACAACAGATGCTTCACATCACAGCAACCATACTGAATAAAATGGTGTGTTTTAATTACACAATTCTGTTCTTGGCTGGTTGAAAACAGCAATTCGAGAGCAGCTCCCTTTATTCAGGGTTCAGATTCAAATTTAAGAGCAGATCAATTCCTCATGTGGTAAGGCTCAAAAGCCCTGACGCTAACGTCTAAATCCTGTTCATCTTTTTTGCTCCAATAATCTTGCCCCAAAGATCAAACACAGATGCCTTAGAAGTTAGAAATGGTAAGCTTATTAGTGGCTGCAAATATGAGTCGTCATGTTCTCTAGCTGGAGTTATGTCACAGTACTGTGGTCAGTGTCTTCAGGAAGTGGTCTAAAGCTAGTTTGTCACAGCTGCATGAATTACATTTTTGTGTTGTGCTTCGTGGCAGCAAAAAATACGCTTTTGGTTCTGGTCCATTCACCGCAGTGTGTCATTGTAAACTGAATGAGAGGAGTGTGATCTACTGCAGATAAAAGCTAAACAACGCCAGGACTTTTTTGTTGGTCCATCTATGTTGGGACAAAACCCTGGTTCCTGTGGTGGAAATGCAGCCTTGTACTTATCTTCAACCTCGGGCAGGTTAACAGTGAATAGATCAGACTACTATGTGAAATTGGCTCTAACCAGTTTTCTGTATACATTTTATTTCATCTGCAGATGTCTGTTATGACTTTCATATTATCTATGGATTAGAATTATGGACCACAAGTCATTTTAAGGAGCTTTCCTAAATGTCTATATATATATATGTTCTATTAACTGTAACAATTTATGATGTTAAACTAAAATAAAAATGCATCTCAGGATTACATCAACTGCAACATCATGGCGACATACAAGTGAGTACTTAAAAATACTCACTCAGTCAAAACGTCTAAAAGACTGAGTGACAGGAAATGGATGCAAAATGGAGAGCACCAGCGTATGTTTGAAAATGTTTCTGATATTTTCTTAGATAAGCTGAGTAATACTCCTCTTGTCTTTACACTGACTGCATCATAACAAGCTATTTTTGTTCATCTAAGTTAGAAAATCACAAAAAGTATTGTCACTATTATGTTATTATTGTTATATTGCTGTCTGCTTTTTTAATATTACATTTGTTCCCTGGAAATTGTATATCCCCGATTTAAATATAATCTGTGTAATTGCTGCTGTATTTTCTCATATAGGTAAATTGAGATATAAAAATCTTTAATTCCATGTATTTACTACATTTTGTAATGCTTGAGAGGGACAATGAAATTGGAGCAACATGCAGTATAATTCATTGTGTCCCATCGCAAGCTCACATTTGTTTCTTTTGATAATAACCCCACCTAGTGGTGAAAATAGATACTTCATTTGTTACAGGATCTATGACTTGGTGTGAAAATGGTAAAGGCATATGAAATAAATCACAAACAAAACAAGAAGGTGATATACATTGCCTCCAAGTGAAAATAGATACTTCATTTGTTACAGGATCTATGACTTGGTGTGAAAATGGTAGAGGCATATGAAATAAATCACAAACAAAACAAGAAGGTGATATACATTGCCTCCAAGGGAAATAATATACAAAAGAGTTCGAGGCAGGACAGAATATCACTTATTATATTTGTCCCCCACATTCAGCACTAAGGTTCATTAATTTGATATACTCTTTCTTTACATTGTGCTTTGCCCAGATTTCATTTAGTCTGTTTTTTTTTCTAATTCCACATTTTCACGACATTGCTAAACAGAGAAATAGAGATGCAATGCCCTCAACAAACATGAATCTTGTAAGGGTGCATTTCCATACACATCATAATGATAGAATAATCATAATGTGAATATTCCAGCAAAGTCAATAATCAGATTTGAGGCTACATGCACTTTAATTGATTCTGGAAAAAAAAAAACTGGTTTACGTGATCACCCAAAAAGTTGGACTTCTCTCCAAGCACAAAACATGGGGGAGCAGATGTGAGCATCAGAAGCAGCAGGCATCTGTTTATTTTCAATGAGCGCTGGCAACAAAGAGCATCAGCAATCGCCATGATGCTAGAGAACAGAGCACCCACTGATGATTATGATGCCTTTTGTTGTTGTAATCAAGCATGAGTATAAAGGCTATGTTAACCTCTGCACCACATACAGTTCTGTTCGGTGAAATTCTTGCCATCAAGATAAGACCATGTTTGTAATGTACATTTCAAAAAAAAAATTTTGTAGTGCAGAAAAAGAATCTGCACATTTGTATGTCTACAGTAAATTAATTTGTGTTACAATTATTATATGTAAAAATGGTCAATTGAAAATGTAAAATCAAGTTGACAGTGATCACTCTCATATCATGTCTTTTGCCAGCAGATGTCACAACATTCAACATGTCATAGCATATACATGAGTCTCCAACAGATTTTGAGATAGCTCAAATGATAAAAGAATGTTTAGAATTTTTCTATGATTTTAAAAATATCTTTGAGAATAAATTTAACCGTTCGGCTCAGTCGTGAAACATGTAGGCATCTGTTTATTTTTTTGTACAGATTTGATGCCAATTGTATCAAATGAATGAGAAATTACTGTTTTGAACATCAAACTAATTGTTCAGAGATTTGAGAAATACTTCTCTACCAATCTCTACCCATCAAGAATTGAGCCACAGTTAATGAGAAAAACTTAAAAGTAGTAAGAATCATTTAACTGCCATTTAACCTGACACAAAAGGTACCGATGCAGAAGAAGTGAGGCATCTTGTAGTGCAAATCACAACTCTGGCGCAGAGTGCTCAATTCTGCAACGCACCTGTATAATCATTGCCGATTATATGGAATTAGTTTCATGCAAAAACCTTGCAAACAAACAAAATCTTTTTTTGCAAATATGCATGCTTTCCAAATACAAAACATGTTTTGCAAATCCAAACACCATTCAAAAACATTTTTCTTCAAATACAAAAAATGTAACGCATAAGAAAATCCCGTGAGTTCAACTACAATAATAATAGAAGGAAAAAAAAACCTGTACACAAAACAGCAATGTGACTTTTGGCACAAAACTTTCTGCTGTGATGTCCTCTTGCTTCACAAACAAATGCGTGCTGATTTTTATTATAAGTGCCCTGTAGTTTGCCCTCAACAACCTAGATTTTTTCAGTCTGCCAGGGGTGTCAAACTTCATCAGACAAAATTAAGAACCGACTCCAAATCGTGGGCCAACCAAGGTGGATTTTTTTTCTTCTTCTTCTTCTTCTTTTTTCTTTTTTTTACATGGAGACGGAACCTATTTAAGTATGACAGTCGAAGTACGTATAAATCTTATGCATGTGACAGCCAAAGGACAGTCCGCCCAGACTATTTTTCCATTCTGAAGTATCTAGCATGGCTCGTTCAATTTGCTATTCCACCAAATATTTACATGTCATGGCCATATAAATCTTATGCATGTGGCAGCCAAAGGACAGTCCGCCCAGACTATCATTTCATTCTGAAGTATCCACCATGGCTCGTTCAACTTGCTATTCCACCTAATATTTACATGTCTACCAGTTGAGGAATTGATTTAGAGCACTAAAATGCTAGGTGTATAAAATAAAATTAAAGGTGTGTTTAGCGCCATCTGCTGGTACATCATTGCATTAGAAGTTTCCATAGACGTGTTCATTTTGACCAGGGGTGTCAAACTCAATCAGACAGGGGGCCAAAATTAAGAACCGACTCCAAATCGTGGGCCAACCAGGGTGGACTTTTTTTCTTCTAATTCTTCTTCTTCTTCTTCTTGTTTTTTTTTTTTTTTACATGGAGACGGAACCTATTTAAGTATGATAGTCTGTGTTTAGCCCTCAAGTTTGTTCTGGGGGTTAGCCATGTTTTGGAGCGTAGCGCTAGCTTACGATTCAATCAGACATATTTGTCAATAAAGTTGCATGCAAGGAGCAGATGACGAGCCTTCCTGAAGCCAAAAAACCCTGCTATTGCAATGCAACCTGGGATTTGTAGTAACAGCGGTGTGCACTGAAATGACCTGCGGGCCAATTCTGATAGATGAAAAATATTAACATGCGGGCCAGATACAATCGTCCCGAGGGCCACATGTGATTTAGACAATATAAACAGTGTTGTTGATAAAACTGATTAATTTGAGGCTGAAAACTGAATGATGCTAAATATGGCCACATAATAAACTATCAATATGACCATTTACATTATGTTTCTCACTGAGTAGTAGTAGCGGTGATGGTGCTATATATGACATTCAATAAATTGTATTTACGTTGCATCAGTCTGTCTTAAATACTTAATACACTGAAAAATGCTGGGCTGTAAATTAAAAAGGACAAGTGAAAATAACCATTATTTTCACTTTGTACTTAAAGACACCTGTGGAGCCTCACACAGAAGCACAAGAGCCTGACACAGTTTGTGGATATTATGCAGATTTTGAGTCTTATTATGAAGTACAAACCAGTCACCTGGTGATGATCTGCTGATTTATTTCACTCACAATATGTATACAGTATCCACTAAACCTTAGGTCACATTAAATCACAACCTATGCAGGTATCAGCTGGTTCTTGAAAAATGTGAAAACAAACCCATGACATAAGGTAGAATTCTGCAATGAACTCTGCAACTCTTCAATGAACAAAGAAACTTTCAGTCAAACAGAGGCTGTCAGACCACAATATTAACTTCGGTTCAAAGCTTATAACTATGACTATTTCCGAATATTGGAGAATGCTGAATAACAACTTCTCACAATCTGCTTCACTCTTAGTGTCATTATGTTTATATTTACTTTTCAACAGAGCTCAACAACACAGGTTCATCTAAAATGTTTATGACTGATGGATTTTAGTTCGTATCAGTATCAGTGGAGTCCACATCTCACTGATCTGGATGTTTCCTGTCAGCCTCCTACAACAGCCTCCTAATTTATCTCCTCCTTTATCTATTGTTGATCACGGTTCCGACTGTTGGATTATTTCAGTTTGCTTCAATAATAAATTACAGATCCATTTTTTGGACTTTGAATATCTCCCCTTTGTATCAAAAAACGAGTCACAGACACAAGCCTGCTTAGCCTCGAAGCGGCATAGGATTAGAATAGTAGCTGCAACAATCAGAATATATATATATATTAATATATCCAGTATGCTACCCTTACCATCGGAGCCTCCTCTTCTTCTTCTTTGCTTTCCGGCAGTCTAGGCACAGCTTGGTGCATTGCTGCCACTCGCAGTTCACTTTGCGCTATTACAGCTTCACGCTCTGACGCCTATATTCTGCTGCACAGGCCTGTATTTAAAACGAAGTGGACTACTGCCCGAGCACTCTCCCTCTAGGCCAATCCCTCACCCAATTTTATTACAAATGAAAATGATTTAAGTCGCATCTTTTCTAATTCAATGAATAGTGATCTCCTTTGCTCAGTATAAGCTGGGCACTGCATTATAACATGTCAACTGACTCTAAGACCCCGCAGTGTTCACAATTCCTGTTAGTTTGCTTCCCCACTAATGCTGACCCACTTGCCAACCCACAGTGTCCCAACCTAAGTCTTGTCAGCTTGATGTCCTCTGCCCTCGCCATGCACACTCACTTTATGGGTAGTACTGATGGCTGAATTTGAAACAGCTTCTTACGACTTCTTACCACTGCTGTGTCCCTCCCACTTCTGCTGCCACTGGCGGTGGAGTCTATTTTTCCTAAAGGGGCTTTAACATCCACCTTTTTCTTATCCAGACTACGCTTTGTGACGAGATCTACTGCATTTCCTGCATCGACACATCCACATCTGCCTCAGCCCATAACCACCGTGGAACAGGTGGGTAGCACACAGTGGGTACTACCCTGACCTCCTCAAGGCCCAGCTTCTCTGTGTATTTCCTGATGAATTCTAAGAAATTGCTTCTATTAAGTCTACTCTGCCTATTTTCAAATTCCCAGCATTTGGGCAGCGGGTTACCTGAAGGGAGGGCTGATGGAAGTCCTTTTAATTTGACGCAGTAGTTGAGTGCCAATGTCTTATGCCGTAGCCTCAGTGGGGTCTCCCCAGTCTCCACCAACAGTGCAGGAATTGGCGTGGTCCAGAAGGCCCCAGTACACAGCCTCAGGGCTCTGGCCTGAGCTACATCCCGTCTAGAAAGGTTAGTCTTGGCTGCTGACCCATATGCCAGACAACCACGCGGCTGCGCCCCATCTGCCTTCAGCGCTGATTGACGACAATCAGCACGACTCGCGAGCGCGAGGTTTGTTTGTTTATCGGCTGCCGAGCTGGTCAGCAACGATGAAGAGGAGTTATCCCAGTGGGGCAGGAAAAAAAAAGCAGAAGAAGGAAAAGGAGGAAAAACCAAAGAAAGACAGTGGTAAGTGCATTTTATCTACTGACTAACTGTGATGTCACGGGCTCCATAGGGGCTAATAAGCTATGTTGGAGAAAAAATTTGGAGCAAAAACCGAATTGAAAGCATGGCCTTCAATTAAGCACTTGCTCCTTCTCCTGCGTGTTCTATCGATCTTAGAATTAAGCCAGGAATCATTCTTTGCCATTTGGAGTCACTGTTCTCCTTTTATTAAGCATTAGAACATGAACTGGTTACAAGTCCAACCTCGAGGAGGGAGAGAGAGTGCACAACCAGTACAGCAACATGGTCTGCCTTCCTCTCTCTCCTTTCTCTGTCGCCCTGCGCTAACATTTATACTCTATCTAGCGGAATGTGTGTTTGTCCAGATGCAGGGGAAAGACAGCAAGTCTGCTGGTCTCCTCCGTTCCCATCGTTGATCCTCCTTACATGGGTGGTCGTAAAGTCACCCCCCTTCTTGGGTCTTGACCTGCAACGTCTCACGCACACACATTCACACCATCCTATCCTATGTAACATATGTTTAAAGTCAATCATTATGAAGTTTTTTAGGGTTATTGATGTTTAGCTAAACAACTGGTCATCTGGTTTTTCCCTTATAGGTTTCCCTCCTTGGTCATAAAACCCATTAACATTCTTTAGCTTACCCCCCTTTCTGCCTTTACCTTAATTTATACTCTTTCAGCTACTAAGTACTACTACAACTAAGCCATGACGAATGCTAAACAGGACACAGCAACATTGAAGCTAGCTAGCAGCTAGAAGATGTGCTTCATTCACCAGCCTTCACCAGCAGAGAACAACAGAACTTCTAGTGAGGCAGATAGTCTAATAACAACAACAACAACAATAATACCTAATAGTAATAATGATAAGTACACACCTTGTATGAAAAGCTTTGCATAATGATGAGATAAACTTCAAAGTGCCCAGAAGGGGAAATTTGTGTTGGGCAGTACATATGATATGTGCACTCAAAAGAGTACATTAAGTACTTAATACATTTTGAACTCAATATGTTTCTCTCTTATCTCTCCTCAGGATCATTACTAACAGTTTTGAAAGTAACAAATCCAGGGAAGGATGATGTCCCATCTTCCACTCACAACACTGATGATGAAAACTGTAAGTTCAGTATTCCACATGAATTGATACTATGTTATGCCCTCTAGATATTCTTCGTGGCAGTAGCATAAAGTTGTAGTAGTAGAAAATGCTGTGCACATACATAATCATATGCCTACCCTTAAAGATTCTTAAATGCCCTGTTGTTGTTTGAGTTCAGTTCCATCAACATCCACCTCCAGCTGCACAGCAGCTTCCAAACCTCCTGCGCAGGAAGATACAACGATGATCGAAGATCAATTTCATCTGCTGATACTGATGACTGTGAGCTCAACAGTTTTTACTTCCATAGAGAACATATAACAACAACAATAATAATAATAACTGCAACAAGAATTGCCGTAATTAGCCCATGTGTTGCATTGCTGTGCGCACAATGAAACAAAAGAAAATAAAGCAAACGATCAGTTCCCATTCTCTCCATTATTTTGCACATTACTGCAGTAAGGGCAATGGGCCTGTATGATCCAGGGCTGCTGGTCTCCTTTCCTGGCTTCAGTACCGGAACTAGTACTGTGTGCTTCCATTCTATGGGCACACCTTCCTTCCATAGTGTGTTTATTAAAGCTAACATCTCCTCTAGTGCCTTGGTTGCTTAAATACCTCATATCCTAGACCATCCTTCCCTGGAGCGGTATTGCGACCTCGCCCTATAGAACACTTCAACTCATACATAGAAAAAAAAACACATTTATTGTCTATGTCACAGACACATGTGACTAAAAGTTGAATACTGTTGTCCATGTCTGCATTCAGCTTGTACTCTTCCTGTGCAAGCATCTGCTCTCTCCTCAACTTTTCTTTCCTATCCACATTGCTAGCACTGTGCACTCTCTGATAGGTTTTAACTAACAAATCAGCCTTTTCCTTACTGCTTACACCTCTCCTCATTCCCCTCTATAATACTGGAATGAATTTACCTCTGTTTTGCCCGGCCATTTTATGAATCATGCCCCAGATCTGCCCTACAGTTGTTTCTCTTCCAATTGAGTCACGAAACTTACGGCATCTTTCCCTCTTGGCCTCTTTAATAATCTTCCTGGCCTTTGCTTGCTGCTTCTTGTATTCTAAAAATGGCTCTCAACTGGGCTTCTCCTAAGCTGTCTATACGCTATGTTGCTGGCCCTCACTGCCTCATTGCAAGCCTTGTTCCACCACGGGACTATCCTCCTTTCTCTCTTCCCCTCCTTGACTGGAAAAGCCTTCCTAACTGCCTTCGCTACTGCTCTGCAAAATGACCTCCACCATGCCTCTACACTCCCATCACTCATCACCCCTCCCAAACCTTCAGAGAGTTCCTTCCTAAATTAAAGCCCAATCCGTTTTTTGACAGTTAAACCCTGCTATTGAGCTGCTCTCCTCTACCTCTAGATCTCTTCCAAATCAGCTGTAATCAGTATGATGATGTAAATCAGTATGGGAAAGTGATCGCTACCCATTGTATAACCGTCCATAAGGTCCCATTCTCCACTCCTGGCTAATTCAGCTGATGCAAAGGTAAGGTCCAGGCATGACAGATTATCATTTCCTACCTGATACCTAGTTGCTCTACCATCATTCAACATCGCAAGTAAGTGGGTGTTGAAAAATTGCTGCTTTATTTTTACTACCCCATAATGGATTATGAGCGTTGAAGTCTCCTGCCCACACCACCAGGGGACGCAACTGCCCTATCACCCCATCCAGTTTATCCATCTCCAGCTGAAGACAAAGGTTGTAGCAATTACACACAGTAAACCTATCAGCAGAGCTTCCAGAAGAAGAACTTGGTAGAACTTCCACTGCCACAACTTCAAGATCTATATTCACCTTCACTCTCCAGTGCTGAATTCCTTCTTTAACGAAAGTGATGCACCCTCCTCCGGGTTCTCCCCTATCCTTCCTCATACACACATACCCTGGAATAACAAAATCTAACACGGGTTTCAGCCATGTTTCACAAATTACCTCTGGCCTCTCTTAAAAATCTAAATTTTGTCCTTTTTCTCTCGTGAGAACACTTGGCTATGGAGAGCAGATGCAACTGAGCCGCAGCGGCGCTGTACGGCGGCCGGACTGTGTGGAATCACACACATTGATTATAATGGTTGCGTATTTGATCCGGCTGCCGTTCCGCATCGGAGCGCAGCCGTTGCGGATGCAGTGGGTTTTGGCCGTAACCTGGTCAGAGCTGGAAAAAATGTATCTACCGATAAACTGAGCAGGAAGAGAAGAGCAGAGGGGAGGCGCTGAAAAACCAGAAATTATGCCAGTTGTTTTTTTTTCGCTCCATCCATGCCGGAAGT
>CAESWR010000393.1:55972-70752 GCA_903171835.1 Mullus surmuletus
AGAGCTTTTGCGACTGGACCGGCTCGTTTTGCTGCTCCATCTTTTATCATTTGGATGTGTGCTTTAGTGTCAGCAGATGGAGTTTCAGCCCGCTGTGTAACAGTCTTTTTACTATTCTGTCCTCACGCTTGCGTGACGTCTGCCAAGGCTAGACAGATAGCGAACAACTGAAGAAAGATGCTGTGGCCATGTAGTTTGTAGCTGCTTTACTTGGCTCGTAGGCAGTGATTTCTTGTAAAATTTTGTAAAACTGCAATACACAACAAACAGTTTATCAGAAAAATGTACATCAAAATAAAATAAGATGCATAAATGAAAACATTTAACTCAAATGGAGACGATTAGCCTAGCTAACAGTCACATGTGCAACCTAGCATAACATTCGTAGTCAAACTAGCTCTAAACAATCACCTTTGCAACCCGAGTGTAGCATACACATGCAAACGGAGCTCAAGATGCTGGCTTACATTAAATAAACACACATACAGAAAGTCAAATAGAATTTGCAACTCACAGGCTAAGATGCACCAAGGCTGAACCACGAAACAAATGGGATGATGTGCACTGTCTGGTGGCTGCGTGCGGACTGCGTGGGGATCGAGCAGCCGGAAAAATGAAACTTATCCCAAGTTCGGCCACTAGGGGGTAGTGTAAGAGCGTTTTTAATTAAATAATAAATGGGATAACAGTACAGGGGGAATGGTCATATTCCTGGGGATTTAATTTCGTATAGGTCCGTATAGGTCTGGTATACGATACTCTCTCATATATTCTCTTCGCCAACAATGGCAGAGACTCAGACAGTGAGTAGTTTGAGCATGGATGAATGGGAGGAAGAATAGGAAGGGAGTGTTGGGAGGTGAGGACAGTGAACAGAGGAACGAAGCAGTTTAGAGGAATGGAGGCAGGGCAGATGAGGGAGAAAAAGTGGAACGTTGTTGTGAGGTTTGATGGAGAAGTAGTAAAGAATATGGAGCCAATAAGATTAATAATAAAAAAACAGGTGGGGGTTATGAATTTTGCTGGAATTTAGAATTATAGTAATTGCTTATTGGATGTGTTTCGGCAGAGGAGGTTGCAAGTTATTTTAAGTTTCAAAGTCATTTATGGGATCAAGTCAAGTCATTTATGGGATTCCTCTGTCAGTTGACATGTGGGATCTGGTGAAAATCTGAAGGAGCAGTGTGAGGCGGTTGATTAAGGGAGCTGAGAAAAAGGAATCTGAGTCTGTCCTGATACTATTCAGTACGAAGGAGCTGCCGGGTGAGCTGTACTACGGATTTATGAGGTACAGAGAAAGAGAGTTCATGCCAAAACCAATGAGATGTTTCAAGTGCCAGAAGATTGGCCATGTGGCAACGTTTTGTGAAGGGGACAAATGTGCCAAATGTGGAGGGGGGCATGATTATGGATAATGTAGAGAGGGAGTAAGGCCCTAGTGCTGCAATTGTGTGTGTGTGGGGGGGTATTGTGCAGCTTATTGGGGCTGTGAAGCAATTAGGAGGGAGGCTGAGGCGCAGAGTATTAAAGTAAAGGATAAAGTCTAATATGCAGAAGCAGTTAAAAGGGTGGAAATAACTGCGAGGGCTAATGGGGGCAGAATCAGAGGGGAAGCAGCTTCTGGTGATGGATGGATTCAGAGACCAAAAACATTCAGGGAGAAGGAGGAGAAGGCTTGGGAGAAGAAGAAGGATTTGGTTATCTTTATTGTTGGGGTAATCGATGCTACAGCTGAGGTTAAATCTAGAAGATAGAAAGGATCCAAATCTTTACAACAGCAGCAATTCAGCCATTTGTGTATGGCAGAGCTAAAATGGGAGGAGATACGGGATGGGATAAGTGCAAGGACACCATCTAGTCAGAGAAGGAGTAATTTAGTATGATTCTGTTGATCATGTTGCTGCTACAATGGAATGCAAGAAGTTTGTTAGCGAATGGACAAGATTTTGAAGTTGAGTGAAGGAATCAGTAAATGTCGAAGGAGGGGGAAAAAGAAAGGAGGAAGTCAGTATCTCTTGGATGAGGATTGGTCATACCTTTCTCAACAGTACTCTACACCTTTTGGGAACAAGATTTTGAACAATTTATTGTTAGAAGTGTAAAGTCTGATATAATCTGTATCCAAGAAACATGGCTAAGACCTCACTCGATTTTGTTCTGCCTGATTACGTTGGTGTTAGTTGAGATAAAGAGCATGGGAGTGGAGGGGTGTGTGCTACCTTTGTAAGGAGTGGAGTGCCATATAGGGTAGTGAGTACACGAGAGGAGCAAGAGTACGTGGTAGTGGAAGTATGGGCAGACAAAAAGAAGGTGGTGGTAATAAATTACTATAATCCGTGTAAACAGCTGAGATTAAGTGATCTGAAGAAAGTAGACGGCCAAGATGGGGATAATGTTGTATGGTGTGGGGATTTTAACGTGCTTGGCACGTTATGGGGGGAAGAAAAGATAGATAGCAATGGGGAGGTATTAGAGGAGATGTTGAACGACACAAACTAGTGTGTATGAATGATGGGGACAAAACTAGAATAGATGTAAGAACGGGGAAAGAGACAGTTATAGATCTTACTTTAATATCTAGTAGATGGGCGCCAAGGTGTGAATGGGAGGTATATGGGAGAGGGACCATAGGAGTGATCACTATCCCATTATGTGCAGTTTGGGTTTATGTATGACAAGGCAGGTGGAGAATGGTAGTGGAGGGTGGATTTTCAAAAAAGCAAATTGGGAAAAGTTTAGGGAAACAAGTGATGAGTATCTTGGGGCAGTCCAAGAAGGCAATTATTTTAATGAATATGAAAAGAGAGTACGGCAAAGTATATATGGCTGCAGAGGTTGCAATCCCCAAAAGGTCAGGCAAAAGAAAGGGGAAGGCAGTTCCGTGGTGGAATGATAAATGTGAGGAAGTAGCCATAATAGAAATAGATCATTTAGAATATTAAACAGGAGTCATAACTTTTAGCATTTGGTTGAGCATAAAAAGTCACAGGCAGTGGTGATAAGAACTATAAGACAAACAAACTAAAAGAACATACTGGAGGGACTACTGTGGCTCAATAGGAAATACAACTACTATAACAGAAGTGTAGGGAATGATAAGGAAAATGGAAGGTAATGAAGAAGAGAGTGGAGTTACCCAATCCTCTTGGATGCGGAACGGGTGTCTATATCAAATAGGGAAAAGGTAGAAATGATAGTGAATGCGCTTAGTAAAGTACATAGTTCCAGTAATCTGACGGAAGAGGAGAGAAAGAGCAGAGAAGAAACCAAAAGGATATACGCAGGGGCCATTCAAGAAAGGAAAGGTTAGAAGATAAGTATAATGTGTCATTTACGATGGAGGAGTTAAAGAGTGCAATAGCAATAGAACAATAACAACAATAAAAGTATTCAAATTAAAATAGGGCCAGAAATCTCAAGAAGATGTGTGGTTGAGAATGGGACCCCCGAGGGGAGAGTGATAAGTCCGCTGCTATTTAACATAATGATTAATGACTCTTTTCTGAATGTTCATCCATGGATTGGAAGGTCTTTGTTTGCAGATGATGGTAGTTTATGGAAAAGAGGAATGTAAAGTATATTGTGAGGAAAATGCCGGCAGCTGTGGAAGATTGAGGAAGAAAATGAGGCTTCTTCTTCTTTGTGGAGAAAGCTATAGTTATGTTCTTCACTAGAAAGAAAATGTATGAAAATGTGGAGCTGATGCTGTATGATGACAGCCTGGAGAGGGTTCAAAATGCTACGTTTTCGGGAGTGTTTTTAGACACAAGACTTACATGGAGGGACCATACAAAAGTGATTTAAAAGTGTATAAAAAAAGTGTTAAATATAATGCGGTGTTTAAATGAAGTAGAGTGGGGAGCAGATAAAGCGTCACAAAAGCAAATTCATGTGAATTTGGTAAGATCTAGAGTGGAGTAAGGAAGCCCAATGTATGGGTCTGCTGCCAAGTCTGTGTTGCTAGACTGGATGTAATGCAAGCTAATGGAATTGCGCTGAGGATATGCAGGAGCTGTACGTATGCTTCTTATAAGTCAAGATGGGAGAAATGCGTCTTTGTCTGCGGAGAAAGCAGCTTCAGGCTAATTATTGGGTGAGCCTGATGGGCCAACGGGATGATCACCCAGTCAGAGTCGCAATGCAAGGATCCTTTGAGAGAGGAGTGAGAGGGGTGTACAGTTTTGGATGGACAGGTGAGAGAGTGGCATAAAAATTCTGATACATGATAAAGAGTTCTGTCCGGTAGTGGTGTGGCCTGTGGTACCTGTGTGGGAGCTCCCAGCTCCAGAGACTGACTGTAAGTTGCTTGAAATTAGGAAGCAGAAAAGAGAGGCAAATATGGTGCATGAATTTCAATGTCATATAATTGAGAATTACAAAGATCATGTGTTAATATTCACAGAGTCAAAAGATCAAGAGACGGGTTCAACAGGAGCAGCCTTTGCTGTTTATGGACAGAATCTGCAATCATATTTGAAAACATCTGACATTCTGAATGTTTATACTGTTGAGTTGCATGTGATTCTGATGGCTGCGGGATGGGCTGAACAGCTGAGAAATTGTTACGTGTTGATATGAAGTGATTCTGTGTCTACTGTGAAGAGCATTGGGATGGGGGTACCTAAGAGTCAGCAAGACTTTATCCACAAGATCCTTATTGCAAATCAGAAAGTGAAAAGGAGGGGCGCTGATGTGGGTTCCAGCTCACACAGGTATCCAGACTAATGAGAGAGCAGACATGCTGGCAAAGAGATCAGTAACAAAGGAGCATGCGGATATCAACATAAGCCTGTCTAAAGGGGAAGGGAAAAATATAGTGTGGAAGCAAATCATTCTGCAGTGACAGCAGGAGTGGGAGGGAGAAAGTAAAGGGAGGCAGGGAAACAGTAAACAACACAGGAGTGGGAAAAAGAAAGGAGGAGGTCAGTATCTCTAGGATGAGAACTGGTCACACTTTCCTCAACAGTACTTTACACATTTTGGGAAATAACCAAGATGGGTTATGCCAGGAGTGTCAGGAGCCTGAGACAGTGTGCTATGCTCTTGTCTGCTGTGGGAAATATAATAGAGAAAGATTAGAACTATAGTGTCAGAGCTGCAATACATGGATATTCAAGAAATGACAGTTAAAAGCATTCTGGAAGTGGTGTCGAGTGGGAGGGGAAAGAGGAGTTTGTTTATGTTTCTATATGAAACTGAATTGATGAGAAGAATGTAATGTAATACTGGATTGACCCAGAAGATGGCAGCAATGCAACCTATTGGATGCTGGCTGCCGTAAAACCGCAAAAGAGACGAAGAAGAAGAGGAGGGGGGGTCCATTGTGAGATTTGCAGTGCATTTCAACAGTTTGATGTATTGCAATGCTCACTGATGTGAGTCAGCAGAAATCTACTTGGACTCAGGCGGAAAAGACACATTTCAGATGCAGAACTGGAAATGGCGATCATGTCCTCAATAGATGATGTAAGTGTTTACATACATGTGTTCATTTGATATGCATTGTTTTATTGACTTGTTTGGTTATTCATTCTGTGCCCAGCATGGCTCATTGAATGAGCTGTTCAGCGTCATTGTCATGCATCTGCCAGTTGAGGAATTGAATGAGAGCACGACTGAATGCAACAAAGTGATCGTAAAATTTAGGATGTGTTTCAGCCTGTCAAAAGTAAATAGGTGATTGTAATGTTCTTATTCTTTATGAATAAGTCATCAAGATTATATCTTTGTGCTAGCTTCAGCTAGCTGTTTATTTAACACATGCTCCGTAACTAACTCCAAGTGCCGACTCGCTCTGTACAACTATATTCAGTCTATCAGTGCTCTACTGATGTTAGATCGCCCCCTATGGGTAGCTCCTTTGTTAACACTTATCATTACATCCCCCTTCCAAACAGGTGGGCATTACATCAGCATTTCACAAATAGTGCAACACACTACATTACTTAGCATTTCTCTGTAACCAAATGCCTTAACACACTGCAAATAAAATAAATCTGAGCCTATAGCTCTCTCTCTCATGAACTTAAACATATTATAGCTCTTCACATTTTAGACAATTTAAACTGTCAATAACACATTATAAAACAGCAATGTTGGTGTGTGTGAACAACTCTTATTCTTATAATGTCAACAACTTTCTGTCACATTTTATTAGATGAACAGTTCACTCTTGTTCTATGAGCCTCTCAGGAGGTCTTCTAGGTCTGGTAGACCTTCTCAGTGTTTCAGTCATTGGGGAAGGTGAAAGAGGCTCACTGTGGTGTCAGGTCACTGAGGTGTCAGGTGTAACACCCTCTTGCTGTTCGAATCCAGTCTCCTCGGCCTGATGTTGAATGTCCTGAGTTTTTAACAGACTCCTCCTGTTTCTCCTCAACACTTGTCCATTCTCCGTTTTAACCGCAAATGACCTGGGTCCTACTTCCCTGAGAAGTGTTGCTTTCCTGTCCCAGAAATCAGGGCCCTCAATCCTCACAACATCCCTTTCCTGAAGAGGTTCCAGACGCCTTGCTGTCTTGTCATAGTTCATTTTCTGTCTGTGTTTGAGTCTCATCCTTTTGTCAGTCAGCTTGTCGTTGTGTTTGTCATTGTTGTCTTTCGTAACATGTGGAAGTGTGGTGCGCAGCTTGCGACGCATGAGTAGCTCAGCAGGGGATGCTCCACACTCCAGAGATGAAGCCCTGTAGCTTAGCAAAGCCAGATAAGGGTCAGTCTTACTGTCTCTTGCCTTTTTAAACAGTCTCTTTACTATTTGAACCCCTTTTTCAGCCTGTCCATTCGGCTGTGGACACAAGGGGCTAGAGGTGATATGTTGAAACCCATAGTGCTTTGCAAAGTCACTAAAGTCACCACAGTCAAATTGTGGACCATTGTCACTGATGACACATTGTGGAATTCCGTGTCTGGCAAAAAAACCCTTTCATGTGTGTGATGACAGACTGTGCTAATGTACTGGAAAGCTGTGCAACTTCTGGATAGTTGGAGTAGTAGTCGATAACCAGAAGATAGTCCTTGCCATGCAGATGAAACAAATCCGTGCCTACCTTTTGCCATGGTGCAGTAGGTAGGTCTGCTATCAGCATCGGCTCTTTTGTTTGTTTGTAGTGATGTTTGAGACATGTTTCACATTTCTGTATCATCCCCTCAATATCCCTGTTGATGCCAGGCTAGTAAACTGCTTCTCTTGCTCTCCTTTTGCATTTCTCCACGCCCAGATGTCCCTCATGGATACGCTGAAGCATATCCTGGCGCATGGATTGTGGGATAACAATCCTGTTTTGTCTCAGCACCAGCCCATTAGCCATTCACAAGTCTGCACGCACAGAGTAGAACCCCGGACAGACTCCTTTAGACCAACCATTTTGGATATGGCGGAACACTTTCTGCAGTAGAGGATCTTTTGCTGTCTCCTGTACAATCTGCTGCAACATGACATCTGATGTTGGAAGTGAAGCAGTCACCATGTGTACATGTGCCTCAGCATTTTCAGTTGTAGGGCTGACCAACATGTCACTGCTTGGTGCTGGTGCTCGTGATAAAGCATCTGCCAGCACGATATATTTTCCTGGTGTGTAAATGAGATCAAAGTCATAGCGCTGCAACGCCATCATCATGCGCTGAATTCTGGGTGACATGTCATTGAGGTTCTTTTTTCGGATTGATATGAGCGGTTTGTGGTCAGTCTCTGCTGTAAAGGTTGGCAATCCAAACACTTAACTGTGAAACTTCCCACACCCAAACACTAAGCCCAACGTCTCCTTTTCAATCTGAGCATAGCGTTGCTCGGTCTCTGTCATTGATCTGAACGCATATGCTACAGGTTACCATTTGTCTCTGTTCATTTGGAGCAGCACAGCTCCCAAACCATCTTTTGGGGCATCTGTGGAGATTTTTGTTTTGATGGATCAAAGAATGTGAGGACTGGCTCAGTTGTTACAGTTTCTTTTAATTTTTTCCACTCTTTCTCATGTCGACCAGTCCACTCAAACACTGTGTTGTGCTGTAGCAACTCTCTGAGGCATGCTGTCTTGGAGGTAAGATTAGGAATGAACTTACCCAGGAAGTTTATCATTCCCATGGCTCGCAAGACACCTTTTTTGTCAGTGGGGGCAGGCATGTCCAATATGGCTTGCACTTTTGACTGATCAGGTTCCACTCCCTCACTTGTGACCTTGTCTCCCAAGAAGGTCACCTCTGTGACGCCAAAGAGGCACTTATTTCTATTCAGTTTCAGTCCATTCTCTTTGACTCTCTGTAAGAGTTTCTCCAGCCTTTCATTGTGTTGCTGGCTTGTCTTTCCCCAGACAACCAGGTCATCTATGTAGACTCCGGTGCCTTCTAGACCCTCTATTATGGACTCCATCGCTCTGTGGAAGATCTCTGGCGCTGATTTAGTGCCAAATGGGAGCCTCAGGAAACAGTAACGCCCGAATGGTGCGTTGAAGGTAGTGTACTTGCTGCTTTCTGGGTCCAGCCTCAGCTGCCAAAACCCGTGTGAAGCATCTAGTTTGCTAAAGAACTTAGCCCCAGCCATTTCACTCATTATCTCTTCTCGTTTTGGAATCTGATAGTGCTCTCTTTTAATATTTTCATTAAGATCTTTGGGATCAAGGCAGACTCTTAAAGCAACTGTATTCTTTTTCTTGACACATGTGATGGAGTTTACCCAGTCTGTGGGTTCTTCCACTTGTTCAATGACACCCATTTCAGTCATTCTTTCAAGCTCTTTTTTCAAACCAGCCTTGAGTGGTGCAGGCACTCTCCTTGGGGCATGCACTACAGGCACAGCTTCTTCCTTGAGCTGAATTTTGTAAGTGTAAGGTAATGTCCCATGTCCTTCGAAGACAGAAGGAAATTTATTGACAATGTCTGAACTTCCCACACCCTGTTGATGTTCCTGACTTCTGCCTTGTTTGACCACTTTCATGTTGTCAGTGTTTATCTGATAGATCCTCTTTACTAGTCCTAGGTCCTCAGATGCTTTGTCTCCTAAGAGTGACTTGTGTCCATTAGGCACAATGGTGAACAACATGTTATGCTGCTTGCCCTTTGCAGTCACTTTAAGTCTGCATCCACCTTTTGTTTGTATTGGCTGGTTATTATAAGCCTTCAGAGGTGTGACTTTTTCTGTGAGTCTTTTAGGCCTCTCAGCCAGTGACTTGAAATCGTTCTCACTGATCAAGTTAGCTTTGGCCCCTGTGTCAATTTTAAATGTTACAATTGTCCCATTGACTAACAGCGGAGCAGTCCATTTGTCATCTGTGACTGTACTTACAGTTTGGCCTGCGTTGTTTATTCTTGAGGTCCGTGTGCTGACATCTTCATCATGTGACACCATCTTTATGAAAAATGTTTCACTTAAATCATGACTGTCATCTGTGTCTTCCTGCACTGTGTGTACTCCTTGGCCTTTCTTCTTTGAGAGACACATCCGTGCATAATGGTTTTGTCCTTTACATTTTGCACATGTTTTTCCATAGGCAGGACATTGTCTTGGTCTGTGTTTTTCACCGCATCTCTTGCAAGTGAACATTTCTTTATCACTGTTTTTAATCCTGTTGTCATTGTTTTTAAATTTGCTGCGTGTCTTTCCTTTCATTGACACAGTATTCACTGCCTCGCCTTCCTGGTGTGTTGCTCCGTGAGCAGGCTCTCTGAAAGTCAGTACATGTTGTCGTGCTAGCTCACTGGCTTGACTTATTTTTATAGCACTGTCCAACGTGAGTTCTGTTTCTCTCAACAGTTTCTCCTGGAGCTTCTTCTCATTGGTTCCAAACACTATTTGATCTCTTATCATAGAGTCTCTGAGATCACCAAAATTACAGGACTGAGCTTTAATCTTGAGGTCGGTGAGAAAAATGTCAAATGACTCACCTGGGTGCTGTAAGCGTGAGCGAAAGACGTATCTCTCGTACGTTTCATTTTTCTTTGATAGACAGTGCTCATCAAATTTCTTTAAGACCTCATCAAACTTGTCTTTGTCTTCGAGTTGAGCAAACACAAAAGTGTTGAAGACCTCTATGGCTTCTGTGCCGGCGATGGTGAGCAGCATGGCTATTTTCCATTCATCTGCCCGTCGATCCACTCCGACAGCCGCAATATACAGCATGAACTGCTGTTTGAAAGCCCTCCAACTTGCATCTACGTTTCCAGTCAGTTTCAGCGGACTTGGCGGTTTTATTGCATCCATCTTCTTGTGTCGCTTCTTATTCTTGACCCCACTCCTGGTACCATGTAATGTTCTTAGTCTTTATGAATAAGTCATCAAGATTATATCTTTGTGCTAGCTTCAGCTAGCTGTTTATTTAATACATGCTCCGTAACTAACTCCAAGTGCCGACTCGCTCTCTACAACTATATTTAGTCTATCAGTGCTCTACTGATGTTAGATCGCCCCCTATGGGTAGCTCCTTTGTTAACACTTATCATTACAGTGAAGAACGTGCATACACAATGTAGAGAGGGCTTACAGACACGGCTGACGGCTGATACACAATGTAAGATAAGAGCATGCAATCCACCAGTTTTTTTTAAAACTGGCCATTGTTTTATGTCTGTACTTGCCTGTATGCAGATGCGGAACCCATGTCAACTGATTCTTCTTTTCTTTGTCCCTTTTTACATTTTACAATACACCGTGATTGTTTGAAATTTCAATAAATTCTATTCATAATTGCTCAGTTATTCAGTCTGTCTTAAATGTCTTTAGTGTGTCAGAGTCTCGTGTCCGCTGATTGTTATTCACATTTGAGATTTTAGACTGTCCAGTCCTTTTTGTAGGCCTATGACCGTTTTTATTACTACAAAAAACCTTGATTGTTTCAGGCGCATTTCTATTTATACGTAATTACATCAGTTTCACTTTAAATACTCACCTTCTAACATGTTGGTCTGTGAATTTAAAGGCCGACTGATTGTAATCATTTTCTTTTTGTACCAGAAGACACCTGAGTCGCATCACACAGCAGCAGCAGAGCTTGAGAGTGTTGGAGAAGTGTGGATATTACACATGATGCACAAACCACAATCACCTGGAGGAAACGCTTGCACTTGCATTGAGAGAGCACATCTAACAGATGAGATCAATACTCAGTCAGAGTCAAAATTCTGGTCTTGCCATGAAGAAGGTCAAAGATGCCTTCCGGTTCATGCAATTTGCAGCAGACAAAGATAATCCAAAGTGCAATGTCCGAATTTGCACGTTATCTGATTTTTTTATTTTCCATTTGTGCCCAAATGTAAAACGACAAATTATGGCTTTGTGCTTATACTCTGTCTTTGTGCTGTACTCTTAAAAAAAAAAAGGTACACATCCACACATTGGAGACCACATTGGGTTTTAGATATTGATTGTCAGGCCGGCCAGGTGGTACAGAAACTAACCCCTAAATGGGGATTGGGGGTTGACTAACAATCATGCTTGATAGAATATTGTCAAAAAAGATTTTGAAAAGCCTATAAATTGGCCATACCAGAGACGGTTGACAAAGCTGTAAGGGTTCTTTGGCCCCACTTTCTTTATTACTTCGGTTTGTGGAGAAGTCTTCCTTTTTTTTAATGAAGGTTCCGCTGGCTGGATTAAATAGTTCATCAGGCCGCATGTGTCTGCCCCACTATGTCTAAACATAGAATGTGTCTTATGTTGCCACTTTCTGTCAGTACCGTTAATACTTAAACTATCCCATTTTATTACTAGTAGTACCTACACATATGCTTACTCTGAACTAAACTACTTTTTGGGCACAATTTGTGAGATTATAAACTGCATTTCATTGGCTGCTGACATGCCAAATGAAGTTACAAAAAATTGCCAGCAGGGGTACTGCAGGTGCACTGTATTAAAGAAAATTCTTACCGATCTGGCATTTTTACACTTTTCTTTTGTAATCTTGAAACTCTCCTAATAAGCATATGGCACAATAAAATGTAAAAGAAATCCACCAGGTGTTGAAACTCATCAATATTTAATTCTCATATATTTCTGATAGAAGTCTGACCAATCATTTTATTCGGTCTGAATGATGCTTCCTGCCTGTCATCTTTCGCCCCGCCCCTCTCAGTTGCACCACTTTCACCGCTTGCAAGATGCGCGCCGCCCTGGCGGAGCGGCAGAGCGGTCTGTGAGTGGTCTGTCTGACAGAGTAAGAACTGACAATGACTGACCAAGGTAAGCCACCACTTCCACCCCCAGCTGTTCTTCACAGAGAACTCTGTCATCATGAAGATGAGTATTTCATAGAAAGCTTGCCTAAAGAAGGATCTTGATGCGGCAAGAGGACAAGACACGAGTCACCACTCTGTGATTCTCCAGAACCTCGGGATGGCCGGTCCCGATCGGCCGCATCATAAAGTGGGGTTGCGGCCACACCGCTTCACTTTATGATGCTGCTGCCCAGTGATACAGCCGCTCCGTTTCACTCTATGATGCGGCTGCTTGGCCGCGTGGTGATGCGGGGCTGGGGAGCGTCAGAGCTCAGGCATGGGGGAGAAAATGGGGCTTTGGAGGGAGGCAGGGTTGTTGTTCAATTTTAACTAAGTGCTGAGCGACGTGCCAGAATTGCTTTAACCTTTGTAAGTCTGTCCCACCACACCCCATTTCTCCACCCTTCATTTTTATCAAAGTTGCACTTCCTTGTACGGCTCACATAGAAGGCCTCACACCATTTTTAGTAATAACATATAATCCTTTCTATGTATCATATTCTTTATAACTCACATGTGTGACATGTAACCTTTTCACTCAGATATAACTTCACTTAACGAATGTGCACCAGCTTTCCCAGGGTTTGTGCTCGACTTTCATCTCGATACAGGGTGGAGGAGGCTGGCACTACCAGCTGAAGTGAGCGGAGATCTCCCCGGAAAGAGAGGAAGACGACCTTGAATCCCTAGAAGCTGCATATCACAGTCAACGGAGAATGACGCAATCAATTGGCACACACTAACAAAAAGCTGGGTCAGGGAAAGAGAGAAGCAGTCGGACTTTGTGAACCGACACTGACTGTTATCGGTTAGGGGAGCGAAGCATCAACCCAGAGCTCTGTAATTTTTCTCAACTTCTGTTAATAAACATTTTTGAAGATCATCTACGGCTCAGACTCCAGATAAACGAACACGCAGGGCGGATCGACACATAGCCACCGAGTAGGGTGATCCAGCCCAACACCTTCTCGTTGGACATGCACCTTGTTCCTCTCAGTGAACGTAACAAGCTAGTGAAGGATTATTCGCTTGTCATGCCATGCTGCTCCAATAACTGCAGTCAGTACCAGATGTCCCAGCCCAGCTCACATACAAAACTTGAATTTATGATTCTATTCAAACTTTGCAGCAAAAACTACTATCAATATGAATTTATGTCTTCACATATCGAGCTGTTATAGTATATAACTGTATGGATGTATTTTGAATGTCTGTAAGGGTTATTATTTCTGTCCCATTTTACCTGCTGTGACTCAAGACCCATTTCTGTCATGGTTCTGACAATTAAGTATAATTGTAGCGTAGAAAAGCTCTATACCAGAGGTGGGCAAACTAAGCCCCGGGTGCCACATGCGGCCCGATGAACTATTTAATCTGGCCCGCGGAGCCTTCACAGTAATTTCTCCAAAAGCCAAAGTAAGAAGGTTGACAGCTTGATTGGGTAGAAAAAGTGTCAGACCCCCCCCTTCACCTAACATGCTAACATGTCCTCTCAAGATGGTGGAGCCAAACATAATTTGGAGCTTCATCATCCATCTCTAGTTGGGCCAATTTACAGGCTCTTCAAAATATTTAAGCACAATTTTTAGTTAACCTCCAGTCCTCATTTGGGGGTTAGTTTCCCACAGCACCTGGCCGGCCCGTTCATCGAGATCTAAAACCCAATGTGGCCCTTCAGACAAAATACTTGCCCACCTCTGCTCTATACCAATACAGCTCATTTATTTACCACATACCAATAAAGGATGCACCATAGGTGAGACAAAACCTAGTTTGTGTAGCTGTGGTGTCTTTTATTATTTTCCCAGACACAATAAAGCATATTACCCAGAGCACAAGGGGACCAGAGAGTACAGTATATGAGAGGTGGATGTCCTGTGATGATCAAGAATGACTGACCCAAGCAAGGTCTGGACAGACATTTCAATAAATTTCTATATATATAAATGTAAGTAAATAGTTTCTGCGGTTACATCTCTGGAATGCATCAGCGGTTCTGACATTGGCCTGTCAAATTTAGTACCTAATACTTATGACGTTTTCTTTTAACTATGTAGTAAAAATTTCCAGCTCAGATTCAGACTTATTTTTAAGTGGATTTGTGTGACAACCGTAACATCTGCAGTAGATAGGTGTGTCTTCCAATTTGCTGGGCCAGTGAATGCAATACATTGTAATGAACCAACCCAACATCTCTGCTTGCAATAATGCACTGGAGAAAGGAGAGAAGAGCAGAGCACTATCTACCGCAGATATTATTCTTAGAGGCTATAGAGATCCACTTGTAAAATGCCTGTGCAAAATACCAGAAGAATTGAATCAAAGCCATTTTTTACACAGCACAAGGAAAAATTACCAAATAATTTGTTTCACAACAAAAATATATCCACTGACCATTGTAGTAGTAAACCTTGTAGTTGCTATTTATACAACACACTTCAAAGTCAAAATGGTTATTTTCATTCATTTCACATCTACATGTAAGAGAGACAAATGCTATATATATGTATATATACACACACACACATATATATACTATGTGTGTGTATGTATATATATATATATATATATATATATAT
>CAESWR010000393.1:78631-91459 GCA_903171835.1 Mullus surmuletus
CCCCCCCCCCCACACTCTGGTCCACGCAGCGACACCGACCCTTCAACTCTCAACTCTCCACCACTGAGCGAGTGGGAGTGGAGGTGTTTGTAGCTCCGCTATGGGTCAGTGGGGGGGTTGAGGAGGGGGGTCATCAGCCCGGTCCTGAGGGCTGAGCCACTGTCACCTGCAGTAAAAGCACAGTGTTGCACACATTTGGTTGAGGTCACCGATGCAAGTGAATTTTTTGAAAGATACTAATCAAAAGCTTTTGTGACTTAAGACGTGTATCTAACTATCAGGAGGGACACTGGCGGAGGGGGGGGGGGGGGGCGGGGGCTGTATTATGATGACCATGTAACATTTCCTCACCCAGCAGCAGCAGCCGTTCATCACCACCTGCCTGCAGCCTCTCCCATACAGTGCTGTTGTAAAGAATGTGTGAGTCGTGATGATGATGATGCAGATGCCGGTTGAAGGTGGACTGACTTACCCCGGAACGCTCCACCATCTCCTGCTAGAAGAATCCGGTGTTGATCCACTGGCACCTCAGCTTCTGGCGGTTCTGCGCTCGAGCGCCGGTCGCAGCTCCTCCACATCTGCAGCAGGACAGGCCGCGGGAGCCGGAACCGGCTCGGCAGCCACATCTGTATTGTGGAGCAAGTCTTCCCGCTCCATGAAATGTCGCTCCGGTCTGATTGCGAGGTTTGCCACGTCCTCCAAAAGCGCAAGTGTTGCTATTGTTGACAGTTGCACATTCTGCACAATAGTGAAGGCTCTTTAACAGCCACATAGGTGATGCCAACAGGCGATTGTGTTTGTGTTGATGGCTGATTTGTGCCCGATGTGTGCACGGTTGTCAAATTGTGACAGTCACCAACAGGCTGGACTGGCCATCAGGCAGACATTGTCCCGGTGGGCCAGTGGGCGCAGGAGAAAAAACACTTGCGGTGCAGTTGTTTGTGTCACATCCAACGCAGCTCTGTTTCCCCTACGTTCATCATTGCATGTTCTGCTGTAACGCGATGTGACTCCCCCATGTTACAAGCACCCCCCCCCCCCCCCGGCTCCAACATCACCTCCATTTCGCACCTTTTTCTTGCGTAAACGGCGTTGATCGGGGAGTGCCGGAACCGGTACCAGACCTTAGCTGGATCTGCGGCAATCACAGCTGATGCAGCTGCAAAGTGTGAGTATTCAAGCTCTGCTGCGTTACTTTCACCAACCATGGCTGGCAGGCTGCCTGATCAGCTGCTCTAGCCCCCCTTAACAGAAGACAGGAAGACTATTCCCCAATTGACTGAAGAAATATAGATGTTATATTTAATGTTACTTTGTATTTATTTTTTGTTGTTGTTGTTGTCACTAAGACACATTTGGCAGCAGTGATTGTTGTAACAATAAGGACAATAGTGAAAACTTAAAAAGAATAAAATAGAAAAATTAAATAATAAAAAAAAAAAACTCATTATGGAGTTGACACATCAACTTCGGCTCAGGAACAGGGCTACGCCCAGTCCACTCCCTTAATCAGCTGGCAATCCTACATATATACATTTGGAATACTCCCTTCACTCTGCTTGTCACAATTCATCGACCCACCCGCCCGACCCCGTCGTCCCCACTAATCTCTCTCTTTTTTTCCTCCTTTAGGTTAGTTCAGTATCTCATTTCAGGTTTGGTCAGGGGGGATTGCTTGTTCTGCGCAGGAGGTGTCTGACGCCAAGACGGAACCCCCATCCTGAGTCTCTCATTGCTGCGCCGCTGAAGTTCCTCCAGACCAACCTTCCACATTTCCACATCAAATGTCAATTCATTAAACACTCATTCAATATAAGTCTTGGCATGGTACCTGCTAGTGAAAGCTAGATTAGTAGTTAAGTATCTGTTATGCTGTTTAATTTGTGTTGCGTGCGCCACAAAATGGGGGGGGGGGGATAAGGAAAAAAGGAAAAAGAGTTAAAGAGCACTAAAGTCGAATTAGTAACACAGGTTGAGCTGAGAAACCACCACCATTGTGTGGTCTTAAACAGGGGGGGGCCCTTTGGAGTCCAAAGAAAAAAATCCAAACCCTGAGCCCAGGGGGGTAAATTGGTAAAGGGGAAACAGAGATAGCTTTGAGGAAGTTAAAGAATAGGAAAAGAGAAAGACGAGATAAGGAAACTAAGGAAATAAGAAAAGAAGAGAAAGCACTAAGGAAAAGGACAGTGAAGCGATTTGGAAAAATGTACCTTTGTCTTGTTAGGGGCACCATCGGAATTATCCAGAAGTCAATTATTAATTGTTTAATAATTAACCTTAAAACATTTTAAAGCAACCTCGAAATCGTGAATTCTTAATACATTGATCTATTTCTTGCAAGAAGATATATCACAACACAATCTCGGTATGGATATGAACAATTTATTGAAAAATAATAATAGTAAACAAATCAGATAACAGATCAAAACTATAAGTGATGGTAGTGAATGATGGTTTGTGTGCTTGATATTTGTTGGCAGAAAGGTAAGAAAAGCAGAAGGTGGAAATAGAAAAAAAGTATGTAGTAAAATGTAAGTATCAAAATTAAATAATTTATCTAAAATCTCTTTAAAAACGGCTTGGTTGAGAAATTGTATGTACTAGTAAATCCCTATCGGCATCAACTCAATATCACTGTGGTGTGCAGTTGGAGCTCTTACTTTGTACCCAGGATGACGTTTGCGTTGGAACTCCAAAGGATCGTCTTACGGGCTGTTGAATCTAGTAACGTCGGCGAGGTTGGCTCTCCGAGGTTCTGGTGACGTCAATGATGTCAGGACGTCCACGTGGTAGCTCCAAAAATCCTGATGTGTTTCAGGACACGGTGATGTTCGCAGGGACGTCGGGTACAAAACTCAGCCGATGAAAAATCTGCTCGATTCTTTATTTGAATAAAAATGAAAATATTCTCCCTGGCCAGTAGATCTTATTCTCACCTTCTTCAAACTCAGACTTGAGTTTTGAACGTTGAAGGTTCTCAAAAGTCAAATAAAAATATTAAAAGGATCTGGAAAAATGTTCCTCCTGTTTACGCGTATTGACAGGGGAAAAGAATATAAAATACTAGGTGAGGTAAAATGAAGAGTTACAAAGTCTTAGCAATCTTTGTAACTAAAATCAAAATACCAAAAGTAGGCCATAAAGTGAAGCGAAGGCGGCCACGAAAACAACTCTGGATTAAACTGGGAACAGCAAAGAAGTTGCTTCAAGTGTCCAGTGTAAAGTTAACCTGGATGACACCAGTAAGTCGACAAAAAGGAAGCCAAAATAAAGTGGAAAAGTTAAGGCTAAGGATAGAAGCGCTAAGAGCGTAAGTAAAAGAGTAAACAAAACTAAGAGCTAAAAGAACAAAAAGAGAGAAAAAGCTAAGAGGGCTAAGAGCGATAAGAGGGATGCGCATGTGTTTTTATCCCAGTCGGGCCTGTAGCTAGGAAGAGCATCTCATTGGAGAGTTGCAGATTTTATGACAGCAAGAGGATGGAGAAAAGAGAAGGGGGAGACATGGGAAAAACCCGCCAAAACCAGAATGTTCAATACATTCGATTTCCTTTGTCTCCAAGAAATTCAGATTATACACATTTCACTGATGTAATTCTTACTAAACACTTCCTTACCGATATTCTCCGGTTGCTGAATTAGTAAATGATTAATATCAAAAAGGGAACGTACATTGATTTTACTACATGACAATAATCATAATGCATGTAAAAGTTCTACCATTTTCTGCAGTGTAACGTATCTATAGAATATAAACCACAAGATTATAGATTATACCCTTTAAATACGTAAGTATGATTATAAGTCACATGTCTATCTGAGGGTGAACTGGCCTCTGCATGTGGAAAGAGTGTCTTCACAGTTATTATTGTTGGTCATCGAGAAATTTAAGAATCCAGCCTACGAATGTCGTAGAACAACCGGAGTTGGACGGAATTCATCGGCGTGGTGAAATGGTTCATGTTAAAACCAAATTCGGGAGTTTACATATTTTATTAAGTTCGATTTCATTGGTGTGTGAATGTGATGTCCATTCCTTGGTCCCGGTTTTACGACCGAGGTCTGGTGTTGCTTCCTTGGCTTGATAGGAAGGTTTGTTGTTCCAAACCTGATCTTTCTCGGGCCTGGAAAGATTGCGTTTATATGAAAGGTCAATTCTTGACCTCCGTGTCCAGTCTAGTGCTCTTTATTGCTGGTCCGGGGAACCTCTAGCTGATCTGGCGAGGCTCATGCTGACATCTTTATTCCTTGGTGGGGGAAACAAGTTGTCTTTGGTGGAAGATTTGGTGGGGATGTTGATTCCAAATAGGAGGAGAATGGCCAGGTCTCACAGTCTGTCCTCTGTGATCATGGTTGTCTTAATCCCAAGGAATGTAGCGTTAAACATGAGGAAAGGCAAAACTCACTACAATAGCGCTAAAAAGTGAGGAAAAAAGAGGGAAAACTGCAGTTAAAAGTTGCAGTTAAAGTTGCGTCTGCAGAAAAGGCTTATGTGATGTGAGTGTTTTATGTTTGTTCATCTGTCTGCATGGATGAGTGTTTCTTCTCTGATGAAAGAGTGTGTGATAGATTTGTGTAGGAGTTAATATGGGTTAATAATAGGAACTCTAATACATATGTTGAATATGGATATATAATATATAAGAAAATATATCCTGTAAGTGTTAAACATCCCATATTATACATTTTCTCAATGATCTCATATAGGTGTCAGAGAGTCCAGCAACACCGTATTCAAAGTATTACCCCCAAATTCAGCCTTGGTCCTGAATTTTAGCCAGGCTAAGTGAGAACGGGCTGTTTCTGTTTCTGTTTCTGTGCCTGTTTGTCCATGCAGAGACCCTCTGACATGTGATCGAACGCTTGGATGTCCGTCACATCATCCTCCGTGGGGACTCGGCGACGCGTCCACACACTCACAGCCACACTGCCAGCCGGTCGGACCGCAGCCACTTAAAACGCCGCTTTCTGCCGACACGGAGCAGAGACGAGCCTGGGATCGTGCCGGTACCGGTGCCGGGCCATTGCTGGACCGTAGCTCCTCCTCCCAGGACATTTTTTGTGGCTGATTTACCGTAAATGGACTGAATGGAGGAAACGCTGGGTTTGTTTGTCATAGGTTGTAATGTAAAAAAAAGTACAGTACAGTCATTTATTTTTATTGTAATCTATTTATTTTTAAGTTACTTACTTTCTCACACACATTTTTGTCAAATTCTTCCACGTTATTGAGAAATAAATGTTCAAAATTCAGAGTTTTGACAATTATTTTTAATATACAAAATCATTTTAATTACATATACAAAAAAGTACCGAAAACAGGTACCGAAAAAAAACGGTATCGATTTGCAGGTACCGAGTATCTGTACCGTTTCAGTTCAGATGTGAAAGGTACCCCTCCCTAGGCTTAAGCTTACAGATCTGATGTTGAATGTTAGATATTAATGAAACCAGCCCTGGGTGCGGCTCGGCGGACACGACCACCGGGCGTGCATACACAGTAAAGCAACACAACATGAAATGACTCCCACATTTGGAGTTGTGTCACGGACAGTTGTGGCCGAGCCATGCTTTAAGTTCAGCTGTTTAGCAGCTGGACGCACACAACTTTGGTAAGTTTTGTTGATACAATTCCAGCAAAAATAAAGTGGATCCACTGGGTCTCAAGTGGCTCAGACAAAGGCAGTAAAAACAGACAACTGCCATGCTTTCTAGTAGCTTTGCTGTGTGTGTTTGCTGCTCGCTCTGTAAATTAAGAGGGTGGGCTCATCTATCGGGGTGCCAGTCAAAAACAGCATCCACTACTAGAGGGGAGTGGTTATTTCCCTTCTTGACGTCACAAAAGGAAGAATCTTAGACTCGCCCGTTTCAGCACACATTCGATAAAAAGTGGAGCAAGCAAGTGAGAGAGGGGACAGAGTTGTTTGACTTCTGGTGCCTCATACATAGGCTATGGGGACACATATGTGTCAGACAACCTTTATAAAGTGCATTTAGCATAATATGGGACCTTTGAAGTATCTATGAGCCCTAATGGACGTTGATAATACTTGTGAGCCCAGTGCAGGAGGTCTGATAAAGCATAGGAGTCGTTCTGGGATCTGGTAAAGATTATATGAATTCCTGATTCTGGAATAGAATAGAATAGAATAGGAGAGTAGTTATAGTGGAGGTGTGTGATAGTCAGAAACCCCCCTTTTTCTCCTGCATGCGCTTCTCCCCCTGTCTGTCTCTCTCGACACACACACAAACCGTGACACAGGCAGACTCCCTCACACTCCCTTATCAAAACACCCACTCCAGTGCAGAGCCATACAGATGTGTGGAATAGCAGCAAGTTGCATCATTAGCATTAAATTATATTGAAGTTTTTAGAACATCTATTGAGACACTTAAAGGTCACCTTCTATGGGGTATTTGACACAAATTCATTTAGTTTCCAGAGGCCCAAAAACATTATTTTAAATGTTTTTTCCTGCAAATTCAGCTTTGGTACTTCATTTCAGCCAGTCTAAAAGTGGCTCTAGTGAGCTCTCCTGATAACAGGCTGTTTCTGTGCGTGTACCTTTAAATGTCAATGAGCTGTGTGTGGCCGCACCCACTCCACGCTCCTATTGGGCAGGGGATGCGGCTTTCACTGTGTATGTTCGTAGCGTACAATACGCTGTTTTTTACGGTAGAAACGCCATCGTTCAACTGTACCTAACTGAAGCAGAATCGGACACAGAAGTAGAGGTTCCCGTTCCCGAACATGTTCAGTTTCTGTGGCTGCAGCAGGACGTTTCAGAATGGTTGGTTTTTTGATTCTCTTATTTTGTTCATGTGTTTTTTCAGTAACTATAACAGTACTACTACATTTAGCTAATACTATCTCCAGCTAATAGTAAGGCTCATCTTATCTGGGGGGCTGGTTGACAGCAGTCTCCACTACAGTCGGGGGGAGTGGCCAGTGACTTCCAGTGTGTGACTGTTTCCAACTCTCAGATCCACTCATTTCAGCACACAGTGGGCGAAAAATTACCTTTAACTTTCTGTTTGTTTGTCTTCTCTTTTTGGTGCTGAGAGAGCGCTGCTGGAGTGGCTGGTCTGCTCAAGGGAGGCTTGCAGATGACAGACTTTGCAGTTTGAAAGCAGGCAGTTTGAAAGGTGAAGTGAGGAAGGGAATGTGTAAGTAATGAAGATCACAGTGATTTGGAGGAATTCATGGTTGATTGCGGTTGATTGCGGTTGCTGGCGAAAGCAGAAAGAAGAGGGGGTAAGACTGGAAGAAAAAAGGATGTAAGGAATGAAGGTTCTGACAAAAGTGAAAATGGAGACAGTGATGACGATTTGGAAAGCGAGGGTCTTTAATTTTCAGGAGGACTTTACCCATCAACATCTAGTTACAGGTTAGAGCAGGACAGAAGAGAGACTCTGAAAGTGATTGAAAGAAGCACTGACCAATGCTATGAGTTTATTGACAAGTCGACCACATCCGGAAGCCATAGAGCGTTGGGAGACCAACTACAGAAGCAACAGATACAGAAGAGGGAGCTGCGGAAACCGGACTCCCAGAGATCGGAGACAAAATATGCAGTGCGTCCAAGGAAAGGGAAGAAGACTGATAAAATGTGTCCAGTAATTATTCAAGGACAGACATCTGGAGTACATACTTTGGCAGAGTACAGATATGTCAGATATACTTGTGAAATTGCCCAGTCTTCATGATGGAGCACATCCTTGGATCGCAAGGTTGGAAGAGATTATGGTGAGAACACAGCCTGCCATAGGAGACATTAAGAGACTTCTGCTAAACATTATTGGAGTTAAAGTATGGAAGAGATTCTACAGAAAGCAGGTCTTTGCTTCAAACAGGGGCTGAATGTGGAGAGCATTGAAAGACACATTTCCACAAACATATATCCTTATAGTATTCTGATTGAATCTCTGGGATCTGAAGAAAATCCTAGAGCTTATGTGGAAAGAGCCAATGAAATGTGGAGAAAATGACAGTAAATGACCTGGATGTGAATCAAACGGAGCAGTCAATTTTGCGAGCTAAGATACAGAAGGGATTACCTTTGTGAGTGACAAGCAGACTGGCAGAAGTGGTTGGTCTTGGAAGCATGGCAAAAGGTGTGTATCATATAGCTCATCAGGTAGAACTATATAGGAAAAGGGAGCATGACCAGAAGGAGCAGGACCAAGAAACTGTCAGGAAAGGACAAACACACAATCGGCTAGATAGAGTATAAAATGTTAGCGCAGGGCAACTGAGTGACAGAGAGAGGAAGGCAGACCATGTTGCTCTACTGGTTGTGCACTCTCTCTCCCTCCTCGAGGTTGGACTTGTAACCAGTTCATGAATGACTGCTTAATAAAAGGAGAATGGTGACTCAGAATGGTGAATAATGATTCCTGGCTTCATTTTGAGATGCAAAAGAACACGCAGGAGAAGGAACATATGCTTAATTGAAGGCCATGCCTTCAATTTGGTTTTGCTCCAAATTTTTTTCTCCAACAACTCCCATTAGCACTAATGGCGTGTCGCTTGAGTGAGTTCAGTGATCTGCATATTACACCCTCTGAGTTGGTTATAAGTAAACAGATGCTGACTGCTTATTTACGTACAAGTGGAAAAGGTTTAAGTTTGACTTAGGATAGGGAATTTTTTACCACAGCAACTACTACAGAGGTAAACATTATACAGACATCGGGAAAGGTTGTAACAACAACACAGGCATTGTCTATGACATCCTCAAAGCCTACACAAGTAGTAAATGCACCTCAGAAATCTGAGTAGTAAATGTAACCCAGAAACCTAGGCCAAAGTTAGAGGACAACAGCAATAACAATCTTGAAATTAGGGAAACTATTGTGGGGATAGAATTATGACCAAGATTTGTCTGTGATAGCTCGGAAGAATAGTTCAGATGTGGACTATGATGTTGACAGGCCATTAGAGGACATATAGTTAAAGGGAAAATATACATCATGATGATGCTATTAATTTTACTGATATTGCTATGAATTTTACTTTGACATAAAATGTGTTACTCTACTCTCACTTGCATCTGGTGTTTTTTTTTGCAATGATACCTGTGAGTGTTTTCTCTGTCCTTCTGGGACGATATCGGAGAATGACCACCGTGAGAGTGACTGGCTGTTCTGGCCCCGAGTGACTGGCCCCGATGTCTTCAGAGATTCTGACATTCTAGCATGAATGATGAGAGTAGACTGGAGGGCCCTGAACACAAATACTAATAAAATGTTTGGACACTATATTCAGAATTTACACTGTTGGGGAGCATCAGTGTGATACAATTATATGTTTTTATTATATATGTAATTTTCACAGTAGTGGATTTTGTTACGATGTATGTTAGTGTTGATTATGTCATATGTGTTTCTGGTACAGTACTAAGTTTGGGCATGGGAACCTCCTCAGTTTCTTTCTTTTCATTTTTTGTGTGTTTAGGGTAATCAGTGTTAGGCAGGACAGGACCGATGCTAGTTAGAACAGGTTGACCGGCCTGAAATTGGATGTTGTTTTGATTTGATTTTTGGAGGTGCCCATATGTATTTGCTTGAATCACATCTGTCCTTGAGTTTTGAGAAAGTTCCTCCTTTTCCTGTTAAGTTTGGAGTATCAATATGTGGATGCCTAAAGCAGGGGGGCCGTGAGAGAATTTCCTGTTCTGAAAAGTTGGATATGCATTATGATTGTAAATGACTGCTTGACAGGTTTTGGCTCTCACACTCTAGACATTAGCTGTATTTTTAAAAGACTGTGCTGTAGATGGCACTGTTGGAGGAATGGTTATTTTTGTCACATTAAGAATACATGCATGTGACATCTTGTCTTTGATGAGACTCTCGGAGTCTTGAAAGGGGGAATATGGAGTATCTGTTATGCTGTTTTTCTTGCACCCATCTTGACCTATGGGATAGGATTTCAGAACCTAGAAAAAATGTGCTACTAATCATCATTTTGGTTGACCTGGAGCAACCTCAGAAAGGGGCTCCATGTATAACATAAACATTCAGAGACTTAATGGATGTAAAATTATCTCACTCATGTCTGGCGACACCTTTTTCTGATTAACAAAGCTTGGGGTCAAAACAACTCACAAGTGTACTTAAGGAGGCATATTCAGGTAGGTAGAGCGCTTTCAACATTAGCAGACCGAGGTTCTCTCAGGTTGACCATTCGAAATGTTTCTCTTCTGTAATAAACTTCTAAAATTTTTCAGAGTTAAACGTGTCAGCGGTGGCTCCTACTTCCACATCAGCACATCAGAAGATACAACAGTAGCATTGCAGAAATCAAGAACCTCATGACTAATTCACTGCGCAGTTGGTGTGCATGACTTCCAACAACACAACTTGAGCTTCCATTCAACATTTTTAAATTCCCTTTGAAGTTAATTTCCTCTTTGTCATAAATACTCACTATTACTCGGGCTGTGTTGTCTGTGCCATCTGTCTTTAAGGAAGTCACCTGTCCAAACAGTTTTACTCTACAATACTGAGGCCTGTACTATGGTGCTCTCTCTTGGAAAATGGCTTGCCCACTTTTGCCAGATCCTGTGGACGTTGGTGCACGGATCAGGAGAGGAACGCTTCGCCGTTGGACTTCCAGCGCTGCCCCAACCCCCCGCCCCCCCCCTTATTTGGCTGCATTTTTTTCCCTTATGGGCTGCAAATAATATCACAGGACCTCATTTATCATTATTCTACAACTGAGACAGTGTGAGTGAAATTGTTGTTTACATGTAGAAATATTAATACAATCTTCCAATAAACCCCCTGACTACTTTGAAGGATGTTTTTATATTTGTTTTTTATTTGCTCCCACGTCCTCTTTTCACCACTGCTGTTGCATCTGGAATAATGAGCTCGCTGATGGTGATCACACACACTGCATGACAACATAGTGCGGGACCATATATTTATGAATGCACAAATGTAGTGACATCTACCCGTGCCGTCATGATGAGACATTAATATCGTCATTTTATGCATTTACACAGTCTACAATTATTTGCCGGCGCTCTCTTGGAATTTTTCCCAGCTGTGGCAGTGTTGCTCCGTGCTTTGATGAAGCTGCAGCACTCCTCGTCTTTTTGCTGAATCCTTTATGTATACGATCAATTGTATTACATTATTGTATAATACAATATTATAATTAATATGTTAATTTTCAAAATTTGTTACAATGATTAATATTTGTATTTTTCTTCCCACTTAAGGTATACTAAATGTGCGAAAACAAAGAAATTAATTAATTAATTAATTATTGCAATGGTGTGGTCTTTAAACTTGTATCAGTTCTTGGTATCGGCGAACTTTAACGAGTACGAGTATATTAGACCAGTATTGGCCCGATACCAGTATCGGTATCAGTGCATCTCTAATAATAATAATAATGATGATAATAATAATATTAATAAAAATATGATTCATAAGGACTTTATTTACTTGGACCGGTTTGAGTTTATGGACATGTTTGATGTAAGCACTGTGCAAAGATGAAGCATTCCTCATAATCATTCAGTAAATTCAAAGACAGTGCAAACAAACAAAACTGAGTCAATGCAACATTAATACACACATCAAGGCAAGTTTATTTGCATTGCTTATGCAAGTTAAAGTTTGTTTATATCGCCCAGGAGGGCTTATTTTGCATCTCAGTCTTGTCCATCAATTGGTGGATGTGGTCATGTACTATATGAGGCACTTTTGAGTATCTTTCAGTTAGAAAAAGTCCCATATAAATACAACCCATTTGCCAATTATTTGTAGAATTTGTGAGAAGCCAGAGCCAAACTAAAAAGTAAAAGATAAAAAATGTTGAGCAGAGTAAAGGAGAAGGCTGCTTGCGTTCTCAAGCTGTGGCACAGTGATTCAGGGTTACCTGAGCCCGCCCCAACCAAATGCTCTATGATAGAGGACGGTTTCAAGTCTGGACTTGGAAAGAGGGACCCTACTGACCCACAGAAAGCCGTACCTCCCAGTCTGGAGAGACTGGGAACCACCAGCAAACTTGAATTCTGGAGGCAAACTGTACTATGAGGTGTTTGCTGCAGCTTTCTGGACAAGTTGAGAATCTGGAGAGGTGGTTGACATCTAAACCAAACAGAGTTACAGTAGTCCAGTCTAGAGGTGAGAAATGAATTGACGAGCTTCTGTGACAGGATATTCAGCAAAACTGTGCATCAGAAAGCAGGCAATGCGAGTGACGTGCTTTATGGTTTTGCTGTAATATGTATTTAATACACTCAGGACTCAAAGCGTATTTGATTTCTTACTTTATACAATCCTTACCCTTTTGATTTTGAACTCGGTTTGACCCCGTGATCTAGATTCACGTGACCCTTCCCCCTGACGTCAGAAGTCCCCTCCCCATGCCCCTCCCTGTGCCCCTCCCCCTGACATGACCCGATGACATCACATGATGAGGTGTTTCCATGCCCCTCCCCTTGTTAAGTGTTTGTGAATGAATGGTGAAGAGTAGGGTATAAAACGGGTGAGGGTACTTTGGGTGTGAACAGTGAAAAGTCTTTTCTCTCTTCCTCCAACTGAATCTGAAAGAATGGCGTGTGTGAGGAGAGGGTGATTGCGGAGACTCCGGTGACGGTGTACCATGAAGCGGGCGATTCTCCGAACGCCCCGAAGAAGAACATGATGTATCTGCGTCTAACCCAGAGAACTCCGGCGGTGGGCTTGGCGGGGCGGTGGTCTTTGGAGCCGTTCGCAGGCTGCGGAGAGTGGGGTTATGTCTTCCAATACGAGACAGGGGAGCTCTATGTGTATCAGCGGTCCGAGGACACCGTTTCGAATGCGCTTGTG